>JAGFPH010006543.1:6218-23153 GCA_018207615.1 Philaenus spumarius | reverse complement strand
GCGGTAGTGTTTACAACTAGTGGATCATTAGACGGAAAATCAGGTAATATCGCATTAACCTTGTATTAATATAGTGATTCGGGGGCCTTATCCAAAATACATTCATAGTCTACTTTGGTACAATTTGTAAAGACTATTGAAAAAACGAAAAGTGTTTGTAACTTTTTTACAAATTGAGTGTTTTCTTCAAATTGAGTATAATTTAATAGCATCTCCTATATACAGAGTGTTTATAAAGTCACTTAACCCTTTGTTGCCCGACGGTACTTTTAAGTACCACCCAATTTAACTGCCTTTATAAAAGGTAACAGTGGCTTTATCTACAAGTTGAGGCCTGGAGGTAGTTTAGAGTACCATTGCAGGTCTGTAAAACATCAGGTCTACACCTAGTTTCAACAAATGCCACCAGAAAGTAGGACTTGCTTGGCTAGTGCTTGTTTTCAATTGACAATTTATATGGTGTGATTTCCCCAATTTTTTAAAACATGTTCTAGTCTTTCATTTGTCAGTATTTTGTATTAAAAGTTTAGCATATTGCTTTAAATTAATTACTTAACTTATTAAGAACTGATCTAAGTTATTATTATAAACCTCTCACACATACAAATTAGACAGATTAAAACTTAAGAGCAACCAAGCAAACTTCCTATAACCGCTCCTAGATGGTGCTGACAAACTATCTTTTTACTTTACACGGAATATTTATACCGATAGTAAAGTAACTGAAGTTTTGTTAATTTGTCATTTTTCTTTCATGAAGCCGTAGTCTAGTGGTAACGAAGCGTCTTTCTGATCACAAGATGCCGAGTTCGAATCTAGGCTAGGGAGACCAGATATCTAATCATATCTGTGGTTCGAGGGTAGGAGGGCGGAAGTAAAGCAAACGGTGGTTGGCTCGCTTCCAAGCTGACGGGATATGACTAGATATCTGGTCTCCGGGTAATTTTACTAAGGTATTTATATATGTATATATATATATATAATTACTAAAAAAAACCAGTAAAAAAAATAAAAAAATATTTTTTACCTTAATTAACCTTAATCACAAAAATAAAGAAATATATAGTTTTTTCAAATTTTATCACTTCTTGGTCCTCAAAGGGTTAAACCCCTTTTATGATTTTTGTTAATGAAAAACTTTGTATATTATGTTACATAACGGGACGAATGTTTTGACATATCTGAACTTCAATGATTGGGGGGGGGTTGATATCTTGCTTCGTTTCAAAAATAATAGTCTAACTGGTCGAACCATGTTATTGAGTGTTGAAATAAAGTGTTTGCTAGCAAGAACACTCTGAAGGAGGTAAAATATTGTTTACCGTTTAATATTAGAATGCAGATTTTGAAAACATTAATTTGTCCATAGTTTAGCTATTGTGATACTGTTATCAATGACATGACTTCGGAATTAGACAAATAACTTCAGCGTGCTCAACATTTTTGTTTACAGATATTTTTTTACTTAAAACGTGACGATCGTGTGACAAAATATTATAAACAAATTAAAATTCTAAAACTCAGTTTTTTTTCAAAATTGTCTTATTTTGTTGTTATTTCAAGCTATTCCGCTCACTGGATTGCCTCGCTATTTGGCAAAAAAGGTTTCTCTTTAGCCCAAATGTAAATGGTACCGACACACGGCGAGGAGTGTCATTATTACCCAGTCACAGAACTGAGATATTTCATAAATCATTCACTTTGACAGCATTTAGGCTCTAGAACTCATTGCCGGAGAGTTTGAAATGAATCAACGATCGTGTTCAGTTCAAGAAGGCTTTGGGTTGGCAGCCTGAGCAGGTTATACGACAGTGTTGGGTAGTTTTGGACGCACAACTGGTTTTGGATCTTATGAGGGATGTTCTTAAATGTGTGTTTATATATAGTGTAGAATAATTTACTTTAAGTTTTATTTTATTTAGCAGATAAACGTGTATATTTTTAGTTTTCTGAGATTTTGAATAACGCCTCGAGAGTTGCTCTATATGACCAATAACGATTTTAAAATTGACGGAGGTACATTTTGTTGTCTTATTAAGAGTTTAACACTATTGGCCCAGATGATTTAAGGTTAAAACTGAATGAAATACATTTGCTGAAACACAAGAGTTAAAATAATAGCATGCCCCAAGCCACAGTACAGTTCTCTGACAAGGCAATTTGCAAAGTTGAACATTTTGTATTAGCTTTGTAACCACGAAATACATTTATGTCAACCCACCTCTGAGCAGAATAATTGTGTGTAATGAACACGTGATGTTTGTATTCTATTAACGTCAAATATTGAGTGGTTAAACATGTAATGGAACACCGTAAATGTATATTTATCAAAATATTTACTAGGAATGAATGTTCGAAACTTTTGTTCCTAGATCTTTGTTATAGATTAGTAGTCCTCTCGCTGGTTCTAAACTATTTTTGATACTCGAATTAATCTAGTTTTCGGTAAAGATATGACCTTACATACTTTTATAATAAAAAGTTGTTTAAAGTAGCCTACTTTAGTAAATTTTAGTCTATTTGATAACTACTGGTATTTGTCTGGTATTTGTCTCTCTTAACCTCTCTTGAAACCTCTCTTTAATTACACATGACTTAAAACTGCAAAAACCTAGCATTTGAGTTCAACACTTGTAATATACGTTACAGCAGCAAATATTTGAATGACTAGCTTATAAACAATCGTTTGCTATACAATATTTTGATTCTAAACATTACTCTCTTGATACGGATGTAGTTTTAATCCGATTTAATATAAAAAGTTTACAGCAACTGTGATATAAACGTCGAGCATTCGCGTCGGTTTAGATAAGTAAAGTGGAACAAGTTTATACTTTAGTACTTACGTCAAGCAGTCTTATATTTTGTATTTAGTATTCCATTACAGCTGTTTCGTTATTACATTATACCATCATCAGATTACAAGAAACACTCGCACACAAGAATCAGTACACATTATACAGAAATAAATAAAATACATAATGTACATATAATTAAGTTTTTTTTTTAGACACATTTAATATATTTATGTGTAGCCTCCTGGATTGTTAATTCAATGAATGTAATATTAGAAAGGTTAATTACCTTGTATTTCCGTCTGACAATCTAATGTTTCCTTCCTACTTAGGATTACTAGTTTCGACGGCTAAACCGCCATCGTCGGACCTTGATCATCATGTTAAAAAATTGTTTTATTTCCGCCATTCTGAGGCGTTGACATCACTGGCATTTAACTAATACTTTAGGCCCAAAAAGTAGCTTCCCAATTAACAAAAATAATTTATCCGGTATATACAAATTAAGATGCACAGACTGTGATAAATTCTACATCGGCCAGACGAGATGATCTTTCATCGCTCTCTTAAAGAGCACAAACCACGACATACAAAAATTGAGATCAGATCCCATTTCGCACAACAACTTATAGATTACGACCACAAATACAATTCCATAGATAAAAACCTTGAAATACTTCACATCTGTAAGAAGGGCCGATTAATGTCATCACTCGAGGAATTCGAGATATACGCCGCAACAAAAAATCAGAGCCAAAATTGATTGCATGACAAGATAAACTTCAGGTCTAATGGATTGTTTAACACAGTCATCCAACTAAAGGAAGGAACCATACCGCACGAGCCATCAGGTCGCCACACACATTACTTCAGTTGGTCATCAGAAACCGGCCGGCATACAACGTGTTCTGCTACGTAGCTTAATTTTAAAGATTATTAAACCGTGATATTCGTGCATATTATGCATTGGTACAAACATAGTTGTGTAATTGTTGTGATTGTAATGTGTAATTTGTGTATAAATGTATTCATTTATTTTGCGAACACTAAAATATTAGTTAAATTCCAGTGATGACAACGCCTCAGAACGGCGGAAATAAAACAATTTTTAACATGATGATCAAGGATCCGACGATGACGGTTTAACCGTCGAAACTAGTCATAGTAAGTAGGAAGGAAACATTGGATTGTCAGACGGAAATATTAGGTAATTACCTTTCTAATATATTCATATAATTAAGCCATACATATAAGACGTTAAGCTAGGTTTGGTGGAAAATTGAACTCAAACTGATTATTTTTACTAACTTTGTTATTTATAAAGTTGGCTCCTGTATACATTAAGTTACTAAATGTATTCACTGCTTTAAATATTGTTTTCTAGTGAGTAATCCTAGATTCCTTTCATTCGGATACTTCCCTAATTTAATTCACGTGTATTTAGACACTCCTTAGAGATTCAATTATTAAAGGGTTAGTTAGCACGTTCATCAACAAGCTAGTTTACCCCATTTCACCTGAATTGGTTTGAGCATGTTCACTTTATTAATAATGTAATGTACACATAATCAAACGTCTGAACACTAAGGCACATGGACGATATTTGATTAGAGTGTATGTCAGTTTTATGTCAATATACATTTTCCTAAAGTAAACTATACCAGTGCTGACACCAGGGAATAAATCTAACAAACCGGCATTGCTTTGGAAAATTGTCCCTCCAAATAGCTCTAATCGACATGCTTTGTATTGTCAATATAGTTTCTCTCCCATCTTGAATATTATCATCTTGTTAATACTGACCATACACATTGAACATATAAACCTGAGTGTATTCATTTTAATCATGCATGTTTCTCTAACTGCACTCTACAGATTAAAGAAGCCTATATTATTACCTGAATTTATAAGATGTCTTTTTTGTTGTTTTATAAGGAGCTTTAGAATATATTAAACTTTTATTTATGATACGTTTATACATTTTACTTTTTGTGTTTATATTTAATAAAATAATATTAGAAATGTAATATATACATATTATGTAGATGTCGGAATTGCATTTGAAATAATCCATTATTAGTTAAGTTTATTTCAACTTTTGTAAAACATTTATTTTAATAGAATGTTTGAAAACTGAAGAAAAATCTACATTTTATGGTATTAATTACTATTTTTATACGGTCAAGAATATAATTCTGAAATTTTAAATATAGGAGTTAGGACATAAATTTGAAGGGAGAATATAACGATGATTCGTTTTGATACTATTATGCTTTTATTTCAATAGAAAGATCATACAATGCTGAGAGCTAATGATCGTAAACATGATCAAGGGTATCTAATAATACTATTATTTATTATTATCATTTAGAACGTATTGTATAAAACAATAGCAGCAAGTCTAAAAGTTACAGCAGTAAGTATGAGGTCACACTAATACTTTATTGTACCACACGCAATTTATGTAATTCTCTATTGAAATACAATAAATAATAAAATATTATACTTATGATGCATAATCCTATTACTTTAAATGAGCGATTCTTGTATCTATCTTTGTATCTGTCGCGGATCTCGAAAATGGCTCTAACAAGTTCAAAGAAATCTTGTATTTAGGTGTAGTTTTGATTTTTAAGTACACCCGTATTTCGTGTAAAAACGCAATTTTTTAAAAAAATCAAATTTAACAGTTGAAAATTTTTAACATAGGGTCTTTTGGGTTGCCATGTTGGTTACGAAATAACAACGAAATAGTAAATAAAGCGATCAAACAATTTATAAACAAGCCAATTTATACTGTTTTAGCACGTTGGAAATAGAGTGGAATTGAACTGGATTGAGTATTATAGAAAATCAGCTGTTCATTGGATAGTTTTTAATTGCTGTTAAAAACAGCTTATTTATACTGTTTTAGCACGTTGGAATTAGAATAAATTGGGCCTGATTTAACAATTTATTTTGTCAAAAAAAAAGGTAAACTTGGCAAAGATGGATAAATTCTAATAGTCAATTTTGTAATATAGGCCTGGCTCATTTCTGAAACATAGTATTCAGGTTATGTTAATCCTGCAATAATTTTTACTATATTTAGGCCTGGTTTCAAAACTTTAGTTGACAGAAGGTAGTAGAACTAGGACTAAAATCGTAATGAAAGCCTCTCACGTTTCTAAAGCATGTATTTGAGGTTATAATGAATCTTATAATTACTGTTAATATATTTAAGCCCGGTTTCATAATTTTACAAACCTATGTGCAAACTAGCCAAAGATTAACGAGATTCTTTAACGAACTTTCCAACTGCGAGCGAAGCGTCCAGGGGCAGAGCCCCTAGTGTTCTTTAACTTTACATAATCTTAGTTATATTTGTGTAAATTCGACTATACTTTCAGGCACTTGCACTGTATATACCAAACTGTACGAAAACACCTCAAGGGTTAGGCGAAGTAGCCAACCGTCATGGCTTATCCGTTAACAGCCTTGAGGGGATGGTTGGAAATATTGTGCTATTGTTGCTAATGTAAGCATATGGCTACAGCAGGAAAGCGCTCACGGGCTAAACATAAAATACACTGTATCAATACTGTGTAGTTTAAGAAGAGTTTAACACTGCTGAATACTGAATGTTTTGTGTATGATGAATTTCTGTATAGAGTAATTTTTATTATGTATAGTAACCTATATATTATGTATATAGTGTAAAACATTTGTGTTCTTCAATTAACTAAACATAATTTTTATTTTACGTATATTTTGAATTATTTAGTGACAATATTTCGATTTCACTATAAAGATGTTAAATTATTTAAAAGCTTTGAATTTAAATAGTTTTGAAAGTGGCCGAGTACTTTTTGAGTTATAACTATTTTGTTTACTCTAGGATGTGGTCTGGTTGGTTGTTCCTTCAGTACGAAATTCGTTCAACACTCCTTGTGGTGTAGTTGATGTCGCGTACTATACCAACACTCAGAGTGATTGAGAACTATGAGGCAATCTCTTGAAAGCTATAACTAAAAATAAGAAAACATTTTCATACAAACATAGTCACAAAAACGCTTCATTTTCCGGATAACCGCCATTTTATTTTTCGTACAAAATAATTCATATCTAGAGAAATGTTTGACGGATTGAGTTAAAACTTAACATGAAGTTTAACCTAAAAATGATATAGCTCAAGAAAAATGAGCGATTAGATCCAATCGTGCTTTTCAAAACGGTTTCAGCTTGAAAATGTCAAACTTAAATTATTCAAAAATCGTATATTTTAAAAGAAAAAATTCAAGACATCTTTTTTGTAGCCCTTTTGATTCCCTATCAGGTGGTCTCACGGTCAAAACAATCAGATAAAGGATAATAGCTAAGTTAAAGATAACAACAGCATATGTAGGCCTACAATATTGTTGTGCTTACTGTGTTGCCACGTTGAACATACAAATTATCGCACATAACGTAAGTCTCACTTTATCCGATTGTTTTAACTGTGAGACCATCCCATAGAGAATCAAAAGAGCTACAAAAAAAATTAGTCATGACATTTTCTGTTAAAATTTTTGTTTTTTTAGTAATTTAGGTGTGAAATTTTCCGCCATTTTGAAACGTATGTTTGGATATAATCGCTTATTTTTCTTGAGACACATCATGGTTAGGTTAAACTTCATGCCGGGTTTTAACTCAATTAGTCAAACCTTTCTCTAGATATGAATTATTTTGTACAAAAAGCAAAATGGCGGATATCTGGAAACTAAGCGTTTTCGGACCTAAGTTTATATGAACATTTTTTTCTTATTTTTAGCTACAGAATGAACTTCCGAGATATTGCCGCGTAGTTCTGAGTCACCCTGTATATCAATGTGATACGTTACATACAATGATTTTTATATCACTTCCTGTCCCTTTATTTCAAGGTATTGTTTGGTGGATATACTCTTAAAAGTCAAGTATCTTCTGAATGTAGAATAATACCGTGACTTTGAATGTTTATAAGTTTAAATTTTTAGCCGAATTTTCGAAGAAAATAAGAGCTATTACACTCGACCCAACTTGAAAACGGTTGGTCGGAGAAGGCTAAAATTTGGTTTCTATCCGTTTCAGACCATTTGGAGACTATACCCAAAAATCAGTACTTTATATATATATATATTGCAACGACGCACGAGTTGCACGACGCTGGGGGAGGAAGTTTGTTTTCCTTTTGTCCCCACGTTGCGACGTCAACCCTGCAACGACAGACCTTTTTTATGACGTTCGGGAGCCACCTCTGCAATGTAGCCCCGACGCTTGTCTGTCTGTAGGATTTCCCTACCTTGTTACAGAATAAAGAGATTATATCACCTACTGGAAGTTTAAGGCAAATTAATTTTAATAGCCTAGGTGATATAACTCTGGTTAAGATAACTATGCCTATAGTCACCTTAAATAAAAATATTTTATTAAATTCCTTCCAGTTATTCAAGTTACTATTAACTTTAAATTTGCTCAGCTCAGTAATTAATATTATATTTATTTGACAATCTCTGAGGAGTGAGAACAGTGGAACTTTACCTAGAATAATTAAATTATTTGTGCTTTGTGAAATTTCGTTGGAAATGCCAACTTTGCGTTTCCGCCCTTCAATATTGATCATACACTGAAAACAACTTATCATATATGATACTTAGATAATAGGAATTTCTTGAACAAGGTAAATTAATTATATTAATTGAAATCAAAAGAAAATTTATTCAATAAAAAACTCAAAATACTCTGTGGTTCTTTCCACTACAAAAACATAAATTTTAAACTAAATTTACTATTTACATAAATTTTAACTCTTTTAGGTAGAACCATTTATTATTCATTTATACTTAATTATTCCTTCTTTTTTAATATTTATTATTTAATTATTTAATTATGAAAATGATTTTATATATTTAATTTACAAGATTAATAATTTTATATTTTGAAAAACCTAATTTTTTATCTCAACCCAGTATCAATAATTTTTTAAATTTAACTCAGGCTATATTTTAATAAGGGATATCGTAACTTTTCTGACAGACCTTTTATTACTGCGACCCTGGACTCTGAACACCTTTCCCAAGAATGTTGATTGAAATACAGCTTCCCTGAAGTCCGGTTATCGTTGGTGCGGTTGGACGTCTCTCGTGGTCTCAGCTTTTGCCTGGTTTGACTTTCCCTGATGTCTTCTAACGTTTTCCCTGATTTGGATTAACGCCTTCCCTGATTTGGTTTCCGCTTCTTATTCCAGTAGTCCATCAAAGTCCATGTGTGGTTCCAGTTATTGTCATTACATCAGTCCTGTGATTCTTGTAGACTACGTCATTTATAGATTTTTTGACGCACCCGCTATATAATTAACTATAGCGTAATTCACTCAAACTGTCCAATCGTTTTTTCACTGTCTGTAATACTAACTGATTTTACACTGTCTTTGTTCATTTGACTCGTATTTACGTTTGATAAAATTTTAATGAAAACTGTTACTCGAAATATTATATCGCATAATATTATAATTAATTAAAATGTTCACTGTTTGATTGACACATATCTTACTGCTGTCTTTATAAAACACTGCTTCTAAGTACGTTACTATAACATCGCAGATCCGTCTAACAACGTCGATCTAAAGAAAAAACTCAAAGAGTGAGAGAGCGATTCCAGCTTCCCGAGTGATAGATAGAGATAGATAGGTAGATATCCGAGATAGGTAGATATATTTGAGATCCGCGGCTCCCGCTGTACTCCGCTTATATAGCCTCCTTTGCCGCCTTCCGAGTACCAACTGCCTTTCTTATTTTTCCATTCCTTGTTCGATATCTTGCCATGCACCTTGCATTGATTTCTTTAAGTTTTAGGTTGGTACTACCCCCACTAACTTCTTCGTTAGGCCTTGCCATCAGCTAATCTAGATCTCCCCTCCTTACATTTTCTCCTATTGTCTTACGTATTTTCCTCGTAGTTTTCCTTTAACTGCTTTTACGAACTTGCGGTTTTCGTAATCGTATTCCTGATACATTTTCCTTTCTTCTCAAACTTGAGTGATGGTCGTACTACGTTTGGTTCGCTTATGGCGCTGCCTCGCGTATTCCGCGGTTTTTCCTCGCGAAAACTTTTCTGGTTTTGAAGGAAAATCTTTTTTCTTTTCTCTTCTATGTTGGTTGTTATTTTATGATATATTAGCCAAAATTTCCATTCTGTCCGAAGATTTTTCTTCTGTTTTTGGGACTTGCAAAATTTGCCAAATTTAACATTTACTTTTGAATTTGAATTTTAACTTTAAAATTGATACTTTCGATTGAGATTTACAATTTTATACCCTTACTACTTTCTTAACACTAGGTTATTATTTTTACCACCTTTTTCATTCTATTCTTAGCAAAATATAGGTATGAACTTTCTCACCTATTATTTTAATTAATTAACAATTTATAAACTTTTTATCTTATAAAACTTTTACTTCTTTACAACTTGTTTACTTTTTCATTTTCCCTTTTTCATTTTTTATGGTGCTTTTTCACCTTCAAACTTTAACAATTATCTCTAACTTTTAAAATACCAAAAATTCCTTAATTTGTTATTTAACATTTTTTATTCAATTTTTCTTACGCTTTTCAAAAATATCTTTTTCATTTAATTTTGATGAAATTTGAGAATTTCCTATAACTTTAACTCTTTATAACTTTAACATTTTTTATTTTACAAAATTGTGACTTCCATGAACAATGTTTCCACCTCCCGTGTTTCACATTTACCCATAAAATTCATCAATTTTATACTTTTATTTAACACCTTATTCCTGTATAAAAACAACTAATTTTTCTAAGTCTTTCAGGCAACTTGAAACAAGTTCCTGGACAAAAGTCCATCTCTGTTGACACAGTACAGTTGGCCGGGACTTGTCGTATTCTAATCTAGTTAAGTATAGGGTGTACCTCAACTCCTGCTATGAAATCTTGATTTTTGCCGTTTTACAACAAAACTCAATTTTTCACGCATTGCATAAGGTTTATCCGTTGCAAACTCCCGCTCTTAAAGATGAGTTATTCTCACAGAAAGAATAAGGAATCAAAACTCTTTTTTCCTTACCCTCTTATCTTTTTTGGTTCTACCTGTACATAGTTTACTTACTCTAACATACCATAAATTTATTTTAATTACATTTATCTCGAAGTCTTCCTGAAATTTTACATATTTTTATATACACATCAATTTTCATATTTCACATACATTTCAATATTTCTAACTTACTTCATTTGGAAGTATCGATTTCCTGTAAACTTATATACATTTTATTACAATTACAATTTTTTATTACCCTTGGTTTCTCGCTTTGAGAGTTCGTCCACTGAAAACATACATTTTATAATAACATCTTCTCCTTTTTTGGAGTAATCGTCCACTGAAATACATTAATCACACTTTTTGTTTTATATTGTCAATTTTTTTCTTTTGGGGACTTAAAACACTTGCCTGGTTACCCTATATTTACAATTATATCAAAATATACTGGGTTGACTAACCTAACATATACTACTAACTTTGATCATCATTATTTTTCGCGTATTATTTTACTTTAACAATTTTATTTTATTTTTACCTTCATTAGCCTACGAATATTCCTTTTATCTCTCCATTGCTTTCTTACTTACTTCTTTGGCTGGTCAGACCAAACTTTATTTACCCTTTTACTTTTTCAATTTCTCTTACTACTATTTCTTCAGTACATCCGCTTACTTTCCAATTTTCTTCACCTTTACTTGGTTTTTTAGAAAATTTTAATAACTTATTGCCTACTCCTTTTTCAGCTCATCCGCAAAATTGTTGCCTCCTAACATACAACACTCCTCTTCCTTCGTTTTTCACGTTTGCTTCTTGCAAACAACGCGTAAGCCCCTAAACTCGCTTACTCCGAATAGCAACCACCTTTCCTTTGTCTTAAGATGTCATTAGACGTTTTAACTGTTGCTTCTTTACTAACAACAATCATTCATAAATTTGTTTCAGTGCCCATTCCTTTCAGGTCACCCTGTACCTTACTCTACATCTGTCATTTACAAAATACACCTACATTGTTTATTTTCGTCACAGCTGATAACCGACCTTGGTTGCATTTCCTCCATTTATTTCTATAGGCCTAAGTACAACGACCCTTCGACTCAATCAGCTGTGTTTAGTTTCAGCCAACTTGCTTCCCCATTCCATTTCCGTCCTTTCACTGCTACACTTTATCAATGAACTTTGTATTAGGCCTATGCCTTTCTCATAGCCTCGTTTATCGTTCTAATAAATTCACTGCACTACTGTACTCTGTATATTTACAAATTAAACTATTCCTAAACTACTATTTACATCTGACAATGTTTTCTATCTACAACTCTTTCTATTATTGTATATACGGCCTTAGGTCGCGTACATCATATTTTCCTTTTATTCTTCCTGTCCGTATGTCTGCAAGTACCTATGTTTTTCTTCCCCTCCTTTCAACAATTCTATATGGACCTACATATAACCTATTTTGCTCCTTCGCAGATATCGCAGCATTTTATGACTTCTAAAATCTTTGCTAACATGTTTTTTATATACCATTTTCTTTTTATCATATTGAAAATTTTGTTTCGGCCTATATGCCCATATGTCTCATGTATACCTTGCACAAATCTTTCTATTACTTCCTCTGGTACTATTATTCTTGTTTTATTGTTTATTGTGGAACATAACACATTGTCTCTTATTTTAAAATTTGGATAATTTTCTATATTATTTATTTTCTCACGGCATTCTAAATTTCTAATTTGGTAGTCTCTAAAATTTACAAATAACTCTCTTAAATTTGGCTTTATCCTGATTTCTTGTATTTTTAATTTGCATTTATCTTCCACTCCCATACAGTTCCCATACATCCTACTTGCCACATCGCATGGTACATTTTCCTTTCCTGTACAGTGTTGCACATTTGGGTTATACTCTTGTATACCGAGTATCCATCTTCTCATTCTGCTGTTTTGGAACTTACATGATGTTAGAAATTTCAGTGCCATATTATCTGTAATTATATTTAGCGGAGCTCCTATTACTAACGGACGAAACTTCTGCAAGCCATACACAATCGCCAACAACTCCAACTCGCAGATTGTATAATGTTTCTCGTACGGTTTTAAAGTTCGGCTTACAAAACCTATTATTTGTTTTGCACCATTCCTGTCTAGCTGATATAATTGACAAGCTATAGCACCTGTGCTTGCGTCTGTCTGCAGATAGGTCTCCCTTCCTTCTTCCGGATGTGCTATAACCACCGCTTCTATAAACAACCTCTTAACATCTTGAAACGCTTTTTTCATTTCGTCGTCCCATATCCATTTTTGTCCCTTTCTTAACAACTTATACAGTGGTCTTGTTGCTCCTGCATATTTTTCTGTGAATCTCGAATAATAATTAACAAACCCCAGAAACGATTGTAGCTGTTTTACTGTACGTGGTTCTGGAAAATCTCTTATGGTTGTTAATTTTTCCGGATCAGTGCTAACTCCTTCTGGTGTGAATATAAAACCCAAAAACTTTACTACTTCCTGACAGAAAACTGTCTTCTTAGGATTTATGGTTAAACCTCCTTCCTTGAATTTCTGAAATATTTGTTCTAGATGCTGTATATGTTCTTCGAACGTCTCAGACAAACATAGCAAATCGTCGACATAATTTAACGTAAACTCTTCTATTTCCTTACCTAAGGTAATATCTACAGTTCGTATCAAGGCAGATAAAGAGTTCTGAAGGCCGTACGGTACCACTTTAAAATTATAAACTTTGTTATCAAACAAAAATCCTGTGTATTTTCTTGATTCTGGTTTGAGCGGTATTTGCCAGAAACTCGAAGTTAAATCAATTTTACTTATGTATTTTTTCCGCCGTCCTTTCCTTAAGATATCATCTATAGGCGGTGCACTTTCAAAATCTGGAGTTATAAGTTTGTTTAGTTTCCTGGCATCCATACACAATCGTATCGATCCGTCCGGCTTCACAACAGTCACCATTGGGTTTATATAAGGTGTCCTAGATCGCTCTATAATATTGTTTTCCAGCATCTGGTCCAGTTCCTCCCTAACTTTTTTTCTATAATTCATTGGGATGGGGTAATTTCTATTTACAAAAGTTTCAGTTTTTTCCAACTTTAATTCATGTTCATATAATTTTGATAAGCCAGGCCGTTCTGAAAATATCGACTTATATTTCTCAATTAACTCCTGTAAAATCCCCTCTTGCGTTGTATTCAGTATCGTAGCATGACCTTGCGAATCGCCTAGCTTGATCTGTTTACATCCTATCAGCTGTGTTTGCGTAGTCGCTCGACCTCGGCCTTGGTACGGTCTCGTATTACCTTCCCTTTCCATTTTTGCTAGACACTCTGTCTCCGAGATTAGGCCTACACTTTCTTTTATCTTCGTATGCTTTCTAACAAACGCACCCTCTTTACCGTTAGTATTTCTTATAGAATCCGAATTGCTTTTAAAACGAGCTTTAGTTGACTTGTTCCTTCGGCCTAAATCGCTATGGTTTTTACGCATCTCATTATAATCAGTGTTTGAATGATTTGCATAACTTCTGAACATTTGTTTGATACTATTGTTAATTGGATTATTTCGCGTGGTGTAACAGTGCTTTAGTGAAGTTTTTGTTTGGACTATGCTTTGACTACAACTTATTTTTGGATTACGGTTAACAACGTTATAACTACTCCCCCTTATATCAAATTTTATTTTATTTTTATTCTTACGCACTTCTTCATCCCTGGTTTCCTTTGTGAACCCTTTGGCGATGAACCCCTTTCTTTCCTTTTCCCTTAATCTCCATTGAAGTGAATTTCTCTCATTCTTCAACCCTTCTACGCCTCCTAACGTTTTAACCCTACATCCTGTTGTTTTCCCGTCTTGCTGCGCCATTTTACTTCCTGCTTTTGTTTCTCCCGCTACTTGATTTAATCCGTTTAAGCTAATTAACCCCTTCGCGTTCTCTACACTTTTGGTTACGTTAATTGCTTGTTTATTATTGATAAGGTTCCCTTCACTTTTATCATTTAATTTAATTGATTTTTTAATCTGCTTATTTATTTGATTTTCACACCTTAATTTTAAACACTTCCCTTTAATTTGACTTATTGCCGTTTGTTTATTTATAAATGGTAACTCATATATTATTCCTTCGTATGACCACCTTATAAATCTTTTTTCCATATTTATTTTCGCCTGCATTTCATACAATGCATCACACCCTATAAGTATTCTGGATTTTAACCCTTTCACTATTAATAATTTTAAATCCATTTCTTTGTTTTGAACTTTATATTTTAACATAATTTGGCGGTGTACTTTTTGAACTTTACCTTTAAGCGCTCCAATTATTTCTACGTTTGCTACTGGAAGTTCCATTATTGGTATTCCTTCCGCTTTCAGCTGCTCGTAATAATCCTGTTGCATAACTGTTATTTCAGATCCAGTGTCTATTTCCATAATAGCCTGTAAATGACCAATTTCCACTAATATCGCCGGGATTTCCTCTATTGGTTTATCTTTAATAATTTCCTCCCCTTCATTATCTAACAAATCCTCGCGAATATTATAGTGTATATTACTTAAGGGTTTCTGTACACATACTGCCGTTTCATTTTTTATTACCGTGTTTTCCGGTTTTTTAATAAACTCCCTCTTAATTATTTTTTCGCCCCTTCTATTTACTTTATTTATTTGATTTTTAGTTATATCATCAGCCCTAAAACTCCGAAGCCTATTTTTCAGAACCTCCTTTCCTAGTTTCCCTGTTTCGGCTTTGAATTAGGATTTTGATTTGATGGACCGGGTCTTGGGTTATTAGGGTGTATGGTATTTCTTGGGTTTTGCGAATAGGATTGCAGGTTAGGTCTCGGATAGGGTTGGGGGTTTTGCCTGTTATTATTATTATTATTCGGCGTTCCTGTAGGCCTATTTCCCCTACGCGCTTCCTCCATCATATCTATATTATTTAGAAATTGTATGGCTTCTCTAACCGTCTCGCTATGCTTTCCCATTGCCGCTAACCTAATCTGGTCATTAAAATGCTGGAATATAGTAAACACTAAATATCCCTCCGGAATAGGTGGATCTAAATCTCTAGCCTTGTTTACTAATTTACAAAAATAATCTGCTCGCGTAAGATTACTATTATCATTATACCTCCCATATTCTATTTTATTTCTCATTAATTTTTGCTTCTGTAACGACCAATAATTTTTTAAAAAACATTCTTTAAACCCTGTGTACCCTATATTTTCTGTTTGCATAACTTGCCACCATTCTAATGCACAACCCCTTAATTGTCGCACTGCAAACTTTAACTTTTCTTGATCGCTAAAAAATGGATTAGTTTCCTCGATCAAATTTTCTATCTCCCTTATAAATTGCTGAGGGCGTTCGTGTGGATTTCCCCAAAATTCTATTTTTTTACACTCCCCCTCATATCTCGGCATTACCAGGCTCCTAACCATACCTGGCTGTCCCCCTAATTCTAGCACTTTTTGTTCTACCTTCGTTACCCTATTTGTAATTAATTTAAAATTTTCATCAGTTTTCTTTTTAATTACCCCGGTAGATTCTTCTAACAATTGTATACTGCCTACAATATCCTCAAGCCTTTCTTCTACCTGTTTGTGTTGACTTAAACACCTTTCTTTTTCTACATTTATTTCCTGCGATACTCCTTCCAATTTTCCTGAAATTAATGTATATAATTGTTTCTGCTCTTCTTCTCGCAGCTTCCTTTCATTCACTTTTTCTTCTTCTATCTTAGCCTCTTTTAGCCGCCTTCTTTCTTCTTTTCTTTCCTTCTCTTCCGCTTTCTCTCTTTCTCTTAATTGTTTTTCTTCCGCTTTCTCTTTTTTTAGCATCTCCATAAATTCTTTAAGTTCTTTGTTCGCCATTTTGCTCTTAGAAATTTCTCCTTATTTGTCGAAAGTAAAATATTCGTAGCCTAACTACTTTTATTTTATTTTTCTTAACTTTTTTGAAAACCCCCTTTTTCTATTTACGTTTTTACCGCGACAAATTATTTCTAAGGTGCTTGGCCTACTCCCCCTCTTAAACTGCGGAATACCAAACCCGGGAAATATTTAATGTTGATC
>JAGFPH010006542.1:65542-77666 GCA_018207615.1 Philaenus spumarius | reverse complement strand
AATACAAATTTGCTATATGTAATATGTATTAAAACTATTCAATAGCACCCGAATTTTGAGCAATACGGGACAAAAGAGCGTCCCGAAGGGACAACGGGACAGAACCTCTCAAAACGGGACTGTCCAGTTAAAAACGTGACGTCCGGTCACCTTAATATAATAGTTAAAACATTATAATGGATTTCACCCACGTTATATATTAAAAATGGCGTTCTCCAGGCGCCATAGTCAAAATTAAAAACAATATCAGAAATGTATTTCATGTCAAAACAATAACACGCACAACACATACACAAACACTATACGCAGTACTGTGAACGATATTTAAAAATTATACACAGCGTTCCGCGAAGATTTTAAACACTTCGCGTCTTCAGGTGTAAACAAAACTAAGTCCTATGCCTAATTAGCCTCTCAGAGCGCCTAACACTGGTTAACTGAGGGTTCGATTGATGGCCATTGCGAGGAACAACCACCACCACGTTTACATTATCAATGTCAATAGGCCTGTCAAAAAGTCTATTTATTTCATTTCGAAATAAGGGTAAATACACCGCTCTAATGGTCGAACTAGGCTGAGAAATACAGTTTCCTTTAAATACTCTTTTTCTTTAATTATTCTCTTTAAGTAAAATAGACCCGTTGTCCCAACAAATAGTACGTTTGTTAGCTATAACATGTTCACCAATCTTCGAGCGATTAACATTACCAGCAGAAAAGCATTTTTTATGCTCTGAAACCCGTTTTTTTTTTAATTACGAGATGTTTGTCCCACATACGACACGCCACACTGGCACGGTAAATTGTAAACAATATCCTTACTGTCCACATAATTTTTTGGTCTCACTTTACTTACACAATTCTTAATCGTTTTAGAATTTTTAAACACTATCCTAATCGAGAATTTCGCATTAATTCGTCTGATCTTTTCCGAAACGCCTTTTATATATGGAATCTGCACAGTGGCTTTTGGTTTTTCATAGATTTTTTAGGCCTATTGTTGCTTACTTTATACATGCTTTTCTTCAACTCTCTACCGTTCAACCGGTGGGTGGACCGGTGCACGGTCGCATCGGCTCTTTCCGGATCGCCTCGGGCTGCTCCGTATGGCACATCGCGTTACGACTGCGTTCTGGCGTACGTATATTAACCAGAAAATTAACCCTCCGATAGGGGGGGGGGGCGAACTTCCGAAAACATCACGCCTCATGTTTTTTTGGTGTATTTATTTTGTGAAAAGTAAAAAGATTGCAAGCTATCAAGTCTCATTACAATATCAGATTTTCTGAGGAAGAATTCATTTTATCTGTGGGTTATTTTTTATTTTTTAGTTCGAGTCTTTTTATATTATTCATGGATAGGAAAGCATGTTTTAAACAAATTTTCATTTATTTAATTTAATAGTTTTCCCAATAATAAAGTTAGGATACGAGTTATTTAATAAATCGTTTTTTATTTTTGTTATTTCTTTTTTCAAAGCATCCTCATTCTTAGGCCCTATATATCTTATACGCCCTTCTAAAGAAACCACAAGCCAGGCCAATCTTTACATGTTCAGGATGGCTAGATATATAATTTAAATACTGGCCAGTGTTAGTTGGTTTTCTGTAAACAGTAGTATCCAAGTTGAAATTATTTTTGGTTACTAAGTCACCCAAAAAAATTGTCTCAATTTCCATAGTAAACCGAATACTATCCGATAAACTATTCAGAAATATTAAAAATTCATCCAGTTAAGATCATAACTTCAAATACAACAAAATATCGTACACGTTATCCATTATGCATTTTTAAATAGCATGTACCCCACCTATAATGCGTTTGAAGGTAAAAAATTGGCGATCTTGTCAAAGTGTTGAGCTTTTGATTTAAATTGTTATTTATAATGGTCACATGTCACGTGCGTTCGCAAAACCCATAATTTTGTCCAAAATTGTTTACATTTTTTCAATTTTTAAATAGGAACCCTAAATAATTTAGGGATATTACTCTCTGAAAGTCTACATGAAAATAAAAGTTTCGTCGAAATTGGTTCAGCCATTCCGGTGATTAGCCCGAACAGACAGACAACAAATTTAAAAAATGCTTGTTTATGTTTTAGTAAAGTGTGGATAACCATATGAGATTAGAATTTAACAAAAATAAATGCAGTTTTGAATAAGTTATGGTACGAGCTATATAGGAGTTGAGATTGTTTGGCTATTAACTAATTATAACTTAGTTAATACACATCCAATCACCGTAAACATATCTTATAAATGCCCAATGAGATGGGTAGATCGATAGATCCGATTTTTTTAAAGAGTCGGATCTGGATCTATTACTAGCTCTTAGGACATACGTCCCGAATAAGTGACTAAAAATATTATTATATTCTAAAAACGCTCACTGATACAATCTATACAGTTTCTAATAAGTTATGCTATGAGCTTTATTGGAATTGTGTTATTTGTCTATCAACTAAAACTAACTGTGAATTAATTACTGTAGTAGATAGCCAAATATCACCAATAAAAATAATATATAATTCTCCGGTAGAGATGAGTAGATCGGTAGATCAGATTTTAAGGAGTAGGATCCAGATTTACATCAAACTCTATCGGACCTCCATCCCGGATAGTGTCCGACGGACCATTTCCATTTGAGATGGGTAGATCTGATTTTAAGGATCCGGATCTGCATCAAGCTCTTTGAACCTACATTCCAGATACGTTTCCTACGAACCATGCATAGTGCGATAAGAGAGACTAATTTCTACTCTCTCCGTCGCTACGTCACAGACAGTTACGCACATGCGCCGCGTGTACTGTGTTAATACGAAACATAGGGAACTGGAGACGCTTGCGTACTACATTGTACATTAACTGAACACGTTTTAATATTTTTGTAATTTTTGTTAAAGTATTAAAGCTAGTGGAGAAAATCAGCTATTTTATGTTTGAATCGTTGTATATTGCTATCAATTTGTTTTTATTTCGTTCTATAAAAGAAACTGCTTAGGCCAACAAACTACATTTAACTGAGTCTATGTCGTTAGGGATGTTCAACATGATAAATGCACAAAGCCTATAATTTAATATTTTAGTCAAATACCTGAAATTTATTTTGGAAAACAAAACGAAGGATCATACATTTTTATACAGGGTGTATCAGAGCGGGTGGCCGGTTTGTATAGCATTGAAACGAGAATACTTAGACATTTAGTTTAAAAACTGATAACCCCCTATTTCGACCCCAAGGAATTCAGGAAAAATGTTTTCAACCCTCTAAAATGCCCCAAAAGGGTATTTTTTTTTTGGGGGGGGTTTGGGAAATTTTCAAATGTAAAGGTAGGTCGTGTTGTACCTCATTTTAAAGGTCTCGGTATACTGATCATTAAAAAAAATGTTTTAATTTATCTTGCACCGTCAATACAGGGTGGCCCGAAACATCATAAAAACTTAAGTTTACATATCTTTTTACATCTGACATAAAATTTTTTAAAGTACATTGACAAAGATGTGACCTTTCAAACAATACCTAATTTTGGTAGGTTTTCTCACATTTTTAGCAGATTTCAAAATTTACAAATTTTAGAAGTTTAAAAAGTCAATATCTCAAAATTTTCAAATTGCAATGTGAGTCATCTTACATATCAAATTGAGCCCTTACAATTATCAAATTTTTTCATATTTGAATTTTTTTCATTTCTCTATTGGCTTAAAATTTGCAGAAAAATATTAACACAACAGAGGATCCAGCAACGTATTTTACATCATTGTGCATTGCATGCATACTGATATTTAGATTTACTTGATTAAACTACAACGTACAATACACATGGATGCAGTAGGTTACAGCCTTACTCTCTTGTGAGCTTGATCTTATCTATTAAATAAGAAAACTATGAAGGTTCAACAAAAATACTTTACTCTAACAAAACACGTAATGTATTGTGTATTGAAAATACTCCCAATACGGGAGTCGGCGTGCGAAGCACGCAATGCTCTGTGTATTGAAAATTCTTAAAATACGGAGGTTGGCGTGCAAAGCACGATATGCATTGTGTATTGAAAATACTCCCAATACGGGGGTTGGCGTGTAATGCACTGTGCCGCTTCTCATAGTGTTCAGTGTCAAGCTCATATGTGCCTCTTAACAGTGAATTGTTAAGCCCCATACCCCCCCCCCCCCTCCCAATCCATGAAATAAACATAATTTATTCATTTAATTTGTTTGGTCACTTTTTTGTTGAGACATTTCAATTTTTATTTTAACTTTTAACTTTGACATTTTACAAAATACTGTAAATATATTAATTTGTAAAAGCTATATATCACTCAATATAATATAGGCCATTTAACCTTTGCTGGTTAACTTATCTGACGCTAACATACCAAATTAAACAAACCCACTTTTTTGTTTCTTTATAAAATAATATACATTAACACTTTTTACAAATTAATAAACTAATACAAGAGCAGCTTTTATTGTGTGTGTGTGTGTGTGTGTGTGTGTGTGTAGGAGCCTAGCAATATTTGTGGCAGCAATTGGCAATGAGAATCCCGTGCTATGGCGCCGGTTCCAATTGTGGCAGCATTTCGATGGGTGCCACAATTTAATCACCATATTGCTGCTACTAAAAGTCTAACTGATCATTTTAAATACATTTGAAAAACGTCGCCAAAATCATTGTAAGACATTCGTGGTCGAAGGAGGGTATTATCTGGAACTCGTACAATGTTTTTGGTGACGCGTTGACAGAGCGCTCTGCCGGCCGTCACAAGAGTTAAACTTTATGTTGGCAGTGTTGCCAGGTTTCTCGTGCGCATAAATATTCCTTCATCATTTTTGGTTTAATTGCAATCCAATAAGGTAGAGGCGGTTCTCATGTGTTCGCGTTTAAGAACGTAAGAGCCGAATACATTTTTATATTATTTACCCACTTCAGTTATTTATTGTTTCTTAGTTATTCAGTATTAGACTGACTTATATTTCAATTACTCATATTATAACAAAGCCTACAGATGATGGTCTCTAAAATTATTGTGTCTTTAGTGAAGATTACTTGAAATTTTATTTTTTGCCTAGATTTTGTGTAGCTCTCAGTACTAGAATTTACAAAATGACCTAGGCCTATTTATACTAAGATTTATGAATCCATACTTGCTATATGCATGTCATATGGATGGATAAATGGTTTTCTGGTTTCAACGGTATAAGTTTACTATTTGACTCTAGCCTAATATTTTTGCAAACAACAACGTTCTTTTACTTTCTACTGTTAAATGTTCAATACAGGTACACATACTGGGACTAAATACTATAGGTTAGAACCTTTTAGGTTTTTTTTATTATTCTTGTATTCCTGTTGCCGTAGGTTAGCCTAGGGTCGAATAGTACTTAAACTTGCGCCATGTCAGCGAATATTAAGATTATCTACGAGGAATAATTATAGTTTATTAGTATAAGTTTGCCACTAAAAGATATATGTAATTTCAATAGACCAGAATAAGTAGCATATTAAGGATATTTAAAAGTTTAAGCAACTAACTGTAAAATAGTTTATGGTTCAAGTCAAACCTGCACATAATCAACTTAAGTTAATAGGCCTAAGACCTTATGTTTTGAATGAATAGAATCTCAAAGAATTTACATTAAGTAGAAGAGTAAGTTTATAAACTGAAATTAGTTACATATTAATATAAAAAATAATAAGTGTAGGCCTAGAGTTTATAATAGGCATTCCATATACATCTCTACCTCCATGAAAAGCATTGGCTCAATTCCCCTCATAAAAATGAATAAATAGTCAAATTTACAAAATTCTGATGCTGTTTGTTCGTTTTCAGTAGCCTATTAGGCCTACATTTAAATTAAAGTTCAACTTATTAGGCCTATACCATTAACAAGTCCACAAAACACTCTGACTGACCCCTCAAATTTTGTTGGTAAAAAGTACCTGCAATTTTGATTTTGGCCTTGTTTTCTGCTGAATTTTTATTAAAATTGCCAAATTATTTATTTTTATAAGTTTTAGATACCCATTCTTGGTAGACATTCTATGTGGACAAGTTTCATGGCTATTTGAAAAAAATTCCAAAAATGATTTTGAAATATGAAGTTTTTTTAGATAAAATCTTATAATTTCAGGATAATTTCACACATTTTTTTATATTACATGTATATACAGTGTTTGATTATGAGTAATGAATGATGTTTATTTGGTGTTAGGTATGCTAGCAGAATACTTAGGCCTACTAATTTTTTTGGATGGGTTTTTGTGTATGGGCTTAAAAGTGTAAAATATAATGTTAAAAATGCCTACATTTTATAAAAATAATGTTAGACAAAATAATGTTTAGCTTCCACTATTGTAAATGGTAAAATGAATGTTAGGTGTTTGTAAAGATTACTTGATGTTTGATTATTCTTTATTTTAAAACAAAATGAGATCCTTGCACTCCAACCTCCATGCTTGCTTCACTTACAATTTGTGAGTGAAATAATTAATCGTAATCTAAATTATTTTAGGTAGACCATGTGACCTATATATTAACAGATGTAATTTAATATTACATGTACAAAAAAACCTGCACATGAAATAAGTTAGTTTATAACTTGGGGAGACCCCTGAGTGCTCCGCACGCCAACCCCCGATGGAACCTTCTAAAAAGATATGTTATGTTTTACTTATAATAAAGGTGTAGGATTAATAATAAACTCAAAACTAAGATGATAAATAATGTTAAATGTTCAAATCAAATTATTTCGTATATTTTATAACAACAGTTATAATAAAAGTAAGGCTCAGGTGTAGGCCTACACTTAATCAAAACCTTTACCAAAAAGTTACTATCAATTACTGTATATTATCAATAAATAGGCCTACTATAATATGTCTTATTTATTTGTAATTAGGATGTAACATAGTTTTTCTTATTTTTAAATTCCTGAAAGCAAGTTTTTATTGGTTTGTGTGTGTTGAAACATGTGTTGGTTGAGCCTAGGCCTAACTTAAAATATTATTTTGTACTAAAAGCTGCATATCCGAATCAACTGTTTTATGTTATTTTAATCAATTGGTTGCTATGGCAATGAATGTAAATACATTCAAGAAGGTATTTTTTCAGTCTAGGCCTAACCTAAAATTATGTTTAATTTAAGTTACTTTTTTGTTAAAAAAAAGTTCAAAGAAGTTTAGAAAAAAACATTCATTCATGTGTACAATTTAAATTACTGTAAGTAAATTTGGAGATGCTTAATTAAACATGTTGTTTTACCTTTTCATTTCGATTGTTATGGTGAGAAATTGGTAGACAGTTAATAGGCAAAGTTATGCAGATTTTGTTTAAATGAATTATTTTCTTCATATTTTATATTATAAAAACCCACACTGAATGATATTGGATGTTTAAAAACAAGCTTATTTAAAAAGGAAAAAATTTAGAGTAGGCCTACAATCTCTAAAATTGTATTTGTATTTTGTGTTCCAATACTTTACAAAATCATAAAAATATGGCTGAAACTGCTTATAAAACTAAGGAAGTTGTGATATAATCTTATTTTACATAAAATTTGACAACTTTAGGTAAGGTTGCAGCCCAAGTTGTCAAGTAGTTTTCACATAAAAGCTTGTGAAATAAAAAAAAAACATTTTTTAAGCTTTAATTTTTTTAATTAATTTTACAATTTGGAAGGCAACCACCGAATAATTATTGTTATTTTCTGATTAAACACCAATGGTATGTCTGCAGAATTTTCTGCTCCAACTACCAGTACAAGTTTTAACACAATATCTCTACTCAATTTTTGTCTAGAGGTAAAAAAAACACTAGAACTACATGGAAATCTGGAAAAAACAATTTTCAGCTATATGTACGAAAAAATGGGTTTGGGACCTATGTTTATATAACATTTTTTTCTTCCCTTGATACAAGGAACCATTTCCTGAAGTTTGTCAAGGTTCCCGTGAAACACCCTGAGCTATGTATTATTAAAGTTGTTCTTCATTACAGAAATGCGTAATTTATTAAAATTATTACTGAACTCGAACATAACTGTGGGTGATTATTCCTGCCCACGGTTCACCGCGTTTACTGTGGCTTGAAATTTTGCCGGCATAAAGTGAACTGTGGGTCCAGCGTTAGGCTTATTTCACACCTATCCGGTTATTGGATAACCGACATGTAGCCGACGCCTATATGAAAGTGAATCTTTTCACACTTAGGTCTCTGGCCACGATTCGAGCGACTCGAGCGGAAAATGAAATTTTCTATAAGCATTAGGTTATATGTGAATAGTGCGTAGGTGGCTACGATGTGAGCGATAAGCGACTACAAGATTTGACGCAGAGTAGCCGGGGCTTTCCAGAAAACTTTCCACTGTCGCTCAAATCGCTCTCTATCAGTTTTGTGAAACATGTCTGAGAAGGCGGATGATTTTGTGCGTATTCCAGTACAAGTGAAAAAACCAAGAATTGAACATAAGCTTATATATGTACTTACAGAAATTTTAATTAGTGAGGTCCAGAGTAGGCCTAGTTTGTGGAACGAACTCCACAGTAACTCTAAAAACTGTGGAATGAGGTTTAGTTGGAGCCGCCGATAACTTATCAGGTAATTAACGTACATTGTAATAGAACGTCAATTATTAACAATTTTACTTACGTCGTTCTTGTAGGTCTCGGATGGTTAAGTAAAGGAAGGATGTAATTGTTATGTATTCAGAAGAAAATTTTTGTTCATTTAGTTAACCCTACAAGCGGCAGACAACATGTAGAGATTTGTCCCATTGGCCAACTTGTTAAATATTGTTATTCCAATGGAATTTGTTTTCAAAATATTAAAGTAAATTAATACTATCACATTTCCTTATCAAATAAATAACCTTTTCATCCGTCATGATGTATGTAATGGTATGTATGTTACAAGACAAATGCATTTGGTCATCAGGTGGACACAACCCAAAGACAACATTTTAATAACTCTAGATAAGGTAAAAATTGATTTATTGCAAGCTGTGGAGGACGCTGATATCCTAATTATTACAACAGCTCTTATGTTGAACCTATCAAATGAATATACGACAATTTTCAATTAGCGCTCGAGCCTTAGCGCTAAAAATTAGCCGGAGAAAAAGCTATAGATTGAAATTTTTAGGAAATTAGATGTACTTTATTTTTATATAGGGATGTTGTTATTTACTAAAAATTGATAGATTTTGAGGTATAAGCAAAACATAGATTTTTATGTTTTTGCTTTTTTTTCAATGTTGCGTCATGAAATTTTGTAGGCAAATCTCGGATTCAGCACTCCAAAAACATATAAAATGAAAAAAAAACCCAAAACATTCCTGCGAAAAACACAATTTAACTGCATTTTAACTGACATGTAGCCCGTGCCGGATTTGTTTGTTTGGATTCTGTCCTTATAAAGGTGGGGTTTGCCTAGTAATCCAGTCAGTTGTGGATGATTTTCCAACACAATGTCCATTAATTACGGTTCATTTGAATTATTATTTACAATTAATTTTATAACAATCTTTCAATAGGTAATACAATTGTGGCCTAACAATATATTTTTATAATGTTGTACTATATATAGGAAATTTTATCAGGAATCCAAATCTATCCATTTTTCTTACGGAAAATTAAATTTATGTACCGATCTACTTGAAATTTTATATACACCTTTAGTATGTATATAAAATGAACATATTAAATTTTTATAAAGATCGGATAGTAAATATTCAAGTTATAAGCGTATAACCATTTAGCGGAAAATCGGGAAAAGATTTAAATCAAATTTGATTCGCTATAAATATTGTAATTATACATTTACGTATATACAAATATCACGTATTATTCGTAATTTAATTGTGAATCCGAATCTACTTTGAAATTTAAAATCGGATTAATACATCTTGAGATATAATCGATTTACCAAAATCTTGTAACGCATAGAAGCGAAAAAGTCAAATTTGAACTGTTTTTAGGGTCAATGTTTAAATTTTCAAATGTCAATTACTTTTAAACCAATAGAGATATTTTATATTTCTAAAAAATATTCTGTGTATAATTAGTTGTTCTATTGCGTGTGATAATTTCATAATAATACAATATTATTTGTAAATTTTATTCCATTTTATGTATTTTGGAATGTGCAATTTTCGGGTCAATTTGATCAGAGCGTCGCGAGGACGGTCGGACTTTGAAAATTAATAAAAAAATAACTTGTAATATTACGAATGTAAAATTTCCACAATCAACTCAATCTTTAGATATAAGTGATTTTATAAAACGATATAACAAATTTGTAACTCTTCGGTACATTTTTCTTAAGGAAACATATATTTATGTACCGATATGTTTGAAATTGTATATACACCTTTAGTATGTATATTAAAAGAACATATTAAATTTTAATAAAGATCGGATATTAAATATTAAAGTTATAAGAGTATAACCGTTTAGCGGTAAATCGGAAAAAAATTTTCAACTTTGATTTCCTATAAATATTGTAATTATAAATTTACAATGCCCCCTATCCCCCCATATACATAACAATCTTTCAATAGATAATAAATGTGTGGCCTATCATTATAATATTTACCTAGTTTTAATAATGTTGTACTATATATAGGAAATTTTATCAGGAATCCAAATCTGTTTTAATATTTTACAATCCGATCAATAACTAATAAGATATAAATATTTTTCTAACATAATGTCCGTTTTTAAGCTTAGTTTTAAAATAATATTTCAGTCCATGATTGTCAATGATAAAAATTCGTTGGTTATTCAAACATATAAATAAAAATTAATAATATTATTAAAACATTTTTTTAAAGGATTTTCAATCTGTTGTAATATTTAAAATTGAATGAATTCATGGGTTATGCATGTTTTTCTAACACAATACAGTATCCATTATTTACAGGTCATTTATAATAATATTTCAGTGCCTAATAAAATTGTGGCCTAAAGGCCTATATATAAACATCACACGCAATTAAAAAAAGTACAGTATTTTAGATCCGAGTTCCATGGCTCAAAAACGCACAGTGAGTTTTGCCCAAATTGATTTTTTAGATTACGTAATTTGTTAGCTACGCTCTAATAAACAAATCCCATTTATGCCAGTTTGTTACTCATAATTCCCGAACAAACATAAAAATTACGAAACAGGTTTGAGGTGTATTTAACGTCTATGTGTACGGTACATTTCACATTTTTTTACACAGTTCAGAAATAAACTGTCGCTGGTTAACAGTAAAATAAAACACAGAAGATCTTGTCAAAGTGTTAAGATTTTGATCCAAATCAGTCGTTTTATTTATAATGGTCGCGTTTCATGTCCATCCCCGAAACCCCATAATTTATTTTCCGAATTTTAAATAGGAACCCTACATATTTCGGGTTAAAAAGTAGCCAAGATTATTCTCTGAGAGGTCCTCTACAAGCAAATGAAAGTTTCGTCAAAATTGTTTCAGCCATTCCGGAGATTAGCCCAGTCAAACAAACGGACAGACAAAACATTTAAAAACGCATGTTTAAGTTTTGGTAAAGTGTCAATAACCATATGAGCTTAGAAAAAAGTTTATATTTTGAAATCACTGACAGACACTTCAGTTTTATTTATAAGTATTAATAATAGTAATTTAAAAATTAAATATCGATTTTATTATCAAAAGAATTGACAGATAGATGTGTTGTAAAACAGTTTTATTCACAGAAATGAATATTAATAAACAATTAAAATTTTACATTATTCACAGGTAAACTAGCTGTAAATAATCACCTCTAGGTTTGGGGGTTTATTCTTACTTTACTCATAAATTTTTATGAATAATAATAATAAAATGATGTCAAGTTTATTTGTTAAACGAAAATTAAATTAAAATTCTATTTTATATAAT
The DNA here is from genome assembly GCA_018207615.1 of Philaenus spumarius. Lineage (NCBI taxonomy): Eukaryota > Metazoa > Arthropoda > Insecta > Hemiptera > Aphrophoridae > Philaenus > Philaenus spumarius. Next base: position 65,768 of record JAGFPH010006542.1, on the reverse strand, counting down.
TATTATGGTTTCACATGTAGCCTACAATTTAATGTTAAAATTATCTTAACAACCGAATGGAAGAAAATGTTAATTTATTCAATTTCAATATTAACCTTAGCCTATTAATAGTTTTGTATAAATGACTTGATAATTTGTAAAAGCGGGAAACATACGCACTACAATATGCTGCGATGCATTAAGTAAGTGACAAACTGGAAGAGAACGAAAAGCTTCCACCAGTTCT
>JAGFPH010006542.1:32338-46618 GCA_018207615.1 Philaenus spumarius | reverse complement strand
CATTTTGTAGATTTTTTAATTCTCTAGAAATGTTTTGTTGGTAGTATCGTGATCCTTGTATAAATTTGTATAATATCAACAATCAACCCAAAAATTCCAAATTTATTGTTATTTTTGTTTATAAAAAATGCGCAAAAATTTCCTTGCCTGATATTTTTTGTACACCTATGTGCTACCTTTAGAGCCACTGTGGATGTCGCTTGCTGAAATTCAATAACAATAAAAAATCTCTATTGGTTGGGCTAAAATTGTTTTACGGAGCGCGCCGCTTTATGGAGTTGTATGACTTAAATAAGTGAGAGCTTGTGTTACGTTGTTTTAAATTTAGTGAAACAAAATGGTTTTAATGATCGTGTTTGTGGACTTATGATTTTAGTACCGTTCCTGTTAACTCTTCAATAAGTATGGTTTATTTTATTCTTTAATCTGCAAGAAACTCCTGCTATTTCAAGAAAATATTTATGGCCTAAAATTGCATTAAAAAATATTCCATAGAGTTTATACATATTTTTTTAATTCCCCAGACCCGTTGTTCTTAAATTCTTGGTAATGTTGTTTTTTACTTCTTATGACCCCTCCCAAAATGAAATCCTGTATCCGCCCCTGCTACGTAATATGTTAGACGTAAACAGCTATGAGACAGTTTTTATAGTAAATGGAAGATCATAGAAATAATTACACATCCGGAGAAATTATCCGGTTGTTAACGCAAAAATCTGTAATTAAAATAATAATTGCTTCGCGGTGCCGAAGTAGATTCGCCAAGTGGAGCCGTTGCCAAGTCTCCAATACTCACCGACCAGCCTTGTCTCTCGGCTTACAAGGACTATCTACCTACACGAATTATATTTTATAACATAGTGTTAATTTACTGAGGTTGGAGCATAAATCCGCTTCAATGCGTTCAGTTCTACAAACAAAAATATGAAGACAACATTTGTATACCGGTTGACCATCTGCGTTCACTTCAATAGCTTTGTCTGCGATGAAAGTTAATTTGTTTTCTTACATTAAAAATAATTCGACCACGCAGCTGAACCGCTGACGTGAGTTGAGCAAATTACCAAAATAAGTTTATAGGCCTATGTTTTAGGGTTTCAACCAACAATTTGGGAAATAGATCTAATCACAACGGTGCTGAATAGCTGCAAAATGGTTCGCACGCCATTCCGCATATTGGGAGTATCTTCAACACACAAAGCATTGCGTGCCTCGCACGCCATTCCGCATATTGGGAGTATCTTCAATAGACAAAGCATTGCGTGCTTCGCACGCCAACCCCAGTATTGGAAGTATCTTCAATACACAATGCATTGCGTGCTTCGCACGCCAACCCCACGGTAGAATCCACCACATGACTTTGAACCGGGTACTTCTGTGGTATTTTACGTTTTGATCGATTTTGGGGGAACTAAGCGAGCTCTAAGGTCGCGTAAAAAAACGAAATGTGCAGAATAACATCCTATATTTATATTTGTGTAGAAAAACTCAAAAGCAAATTCATTCTCGTAGGAACAATCTAAAAAAATAGTTACTTCCGGTCAAAAAACGTGCTTCCGGTTGTTGGATTTTTTTTGGCTAACGAACCCGTCCGAGCGACTTAGACAACCAGCATGTGTACCGAATTTGAACCAAATTGGACTTAAAATGAGGCCGCTAGAGTGCGAACACATATGTACATATCTATATACATGTATAGCCTGTATATGATTTTTATAACGTGTTCTGGGGACCATGATCGGTGCTCATTTGCTACTCCCGACCTTGGGTCTTACCATAAGGGCTACTGCAATACCTCATTTTTCCTATGGAAATTCGCTAATAAGTAGACAAGGTTAACAATTTGTATCTTTTTTTTTTGTAGATTTTTCTTCACTAATTTTCACGATTTTATACATTTTGTTATCTTGAAATAATTAGATTTTTTACAAGGAATAACCTGCTAATATTTAAGTAGTACAATTAAAACAACACCAAATAGATTTGTGTTTTCGTCAGTAATTTGTATTCCGTTATAAATGATTTCATATCATCCGTATTTCTTATTTGACCGCTGCTTATTGGTTATTTATAAATCAACTGGGAACCGTCAGGATACTACTCTGAAAGTTAAGTACGCAATATTGTTTTAAGTTATATTTGTTAACACCTACCCTACTCGCTTCGCTCGACAATCGCCGCGGTGACTCGAAGTGAAGCGAATGGAAATAGATTACAGCAAGGCCGTAGCAAGGGGGGGGGGGGGGCGACACCCTCCCCCCCGAAATCACGAAATTTAGCAGTAAAAATTAATACTAGGTTTAAAAAGTGCAAGTTAAATTATAAAATATACAACGCAACAGAGGATCCAACAACATATTTTACATCATTGTGAATTGCATGCATACTGATACAGTATTTAGATTTACTTGATTAAACTACAACGTACAATACACATGGATGCAGTAGGTTACAGCCTTACTCTCTTGTGAGTTATGAGCTTGATCTGATCTATTAAATAAGAAACCTATGAAGGTTCAACAAAAATACTTCACTCTAACAAAACAAAATCATTCATCATCCTTACTTACTGTAATATTTTACACGGGTAACTATATCAAAATTTTAAAAATGAGCATGGAAATTGGTCTTTAACAAATTCACTGCTACGCAAATTTAGTATTTCCTATGCTAGGAGCTGACCTTTTATTTTTTAATTTTTATAGACTAAATGAGCACAAATTTATTTTTTTTTATTTTTGAAAATTTCTACGTAATAATCACTAATATTTTAAAGCGGATGCACATGTGCGTCCATAGCACACAGGCTTAAAATACGCGTTGGAGTGCGAAGCACACAATGTACTGTGTATTGAAAATATTTCCTGGCTAAGGCCTTGGATTACAGTATTGTTTAAACTGATATTTTCACTGGAATGAAGATTGAGTGGGACAGAGGGCATTTGGATCTGGGTATAGTCAGGGCCGCGGAGTGTACATAGGGAGTGTACAGCCCCGAGTATAGTGATCTCAGTGCGGTATCCTAGATTCTGACGCATGCTCAGTAGGACAAGGTTTTTTTGTTTTAATAGCAGGATTTTTATGTAATAGAGGAAATAAACCTAACCTAAAAATGATGTTGGTTGTTTAAAAAAAAAAACGATTCTAAATTTGCCAAGTAGGTTACTAATGTAATATAGGCTATGTAAATGGTTTCAAGAAATGTGTGTTGGTTCAGTATAGGCTTAACATAAAATTTTTGTTAAGCTTTTGATCCAAATATGTTTTATTTATTTATTTATTCCATAAATAAAATTACAAACAATTTACAAATTATCGTCTATTAATTTAGTTCCCACATAGGCACGAGGCCTGTGCGTGGGCACGAGTCGTGCACAACATAACTTCACAATAAAAATTATGGAAAAAGAGAGAAAAAAAGAAGAAAATACAATTTTAAAATGTACAAAAAATCCAAAACAGGTCATCACCAGAACAACAACGTCATTCCTGTGCCTACATCAAAACATTCCCCCACAAAGAATCAGAATAGAACTCGAGATAAAAAATGAAAAGATAAAAAGAGCGACATATAGGCTAAACATAACTTTATATGTACTATGAAAAAATGACGGACTCACAATAATCCCTCCCTACCTCCCCTCACCATAAAAAAAACTTGCTTTTTATAGGCCTTAACTGTATAATTTTGAAAAAGTCTCAGGTTATAGGGAATATTACGGAAAATCATCTGTGAAACGTAATATGAGTTAGAAGTGGATACAGATCTATAAAGCCTATCTGTTCTTATACCCATCGCTTGAGAATGACGAGTATAATGAAAATGACTCGAAATAGAAAAAATGAAATTGAAATTTTTACGCAAAAAATTTAAAAGAGTTTTTACAAAAAGTTGTATGATTTTAAAAACGTTTAAACAGTCATACAGCTCGTCAGATGGATGTGTTTTTGGTTTACGCAGCGCCAGCTTCATAAAAGATCTCTGGATGACACCGAAGGGAGCCAGTTATGGATTAGCAGGTGCATCCCCAAACTATTATTCCTCCAAAAGCAAAGATTGAAAATAAGCAAAGTACAACTGTCTTATTTCCCGAAAGTATAATATTTCATTTAAATTCCTAAAAACATAGATTAACTTTCTAATTTTACGACTCAAATAGTCAACATGTGCCGACTAATTTAAGCGTTTATCAATCAAGACACCCAAGTATTTGTAGGAGTCAACACTCATCAATGTTACTACAGCCACAGAGCTTAATTAGGCAATTCCCACACGAATGTAATTTAATATGTTCATAAGGACAATCATTAATGGACCTAAGGGCTATATAGGAAGGAACTTTGTTTTAGATATGTTATGGGTTAAAACATTTGATCGAACCATTTTTTCACTACCGACAAATCCTTTACACCCTTCCCTTGTACTTCTTCCCAACTATTACCCTCGAATAAAATGGCCGTATCGTCTGCTAATAGGTCAAAGTTCCCATCAATATCGATTTTAGACAAATTATTTATATACATTTTATATAAATCAAAAACAGAATAGGTCCTAACGGCGACCCCTGGATGACGCCATATTCCACAGGCTGAGGTTCACTATTTACTCCACACACTGACACCATTTGTTTCCTGTTCGACAAATAGCTTTTGAACCATGAGTAGGCCTACGCATTACCACGAAACCCGATTAAGTCTAATTTATTAAGTAATTTTTGTCTATCTACTGAATCGAAATCTTTAGCTAAATCCAAGAAAAACTAAGTATAATAATTTTCTTATCCCCGTTGATGCATAAATTAATATTTTTATTTAAATCGAATAAAGCTTTTGACAGAATTTGATATGTAACAGATGTTTGAATACAGTTAGACCTATTTCTTCAAAACCTGGTCCAAACAACTGATTTATTCCCTTCAGCCATGGGCGGATCCAGCCGGTTTTGAAGGAGGGGGCTGTCTCCTATGGGAGGGGGGTATAGAATAATTTTTTGGAATACAGTGCTTGAAAACTTTTTTTAGACTATTTCACGAGCACCCATGTTGAATAGGAATTGAGGATTATATGCTTTACGCAAAAATGAAATTTTATTATAACAAATTGTAGAGAATAAATCATAGAATTGAACTGTATACCGTACTTGAAAACCCTATTTCACTTTGTTTCACTAAATTAGAAAAACTAAACAAAATTCTCACAAACGTACAGTACAGTATACAGTTTCAGCCCGACGGGAAAAGATAACAGCTAACGCGCCTAGGGCGTTGAAAATGTAGGCCTACATATTTCACGGAAATACCCGAATAGTCTCGGAAGAATGAACCATGTTTTCTTGTATCAAACGAAAATATAGAACTTGCACTTTAAACCAATATAAAAATCATTATACAAATATATCGATTTGTAATAGATACATCGATTGCAAAAAGTGCTTTCTCTTTGGTTAAAAACTGTCCAATTGCAAGGGTTTACAGAAAACTTAATTCCTTAAAAGCTATAAGAGTGATGAATGATTAGAAGATCGTGGTAGAAAGTTCAAATCTTGACTAATCCAATGGTGTCCTTATCTTCTTCTCAAAACAAGTCTGTCTAACGGTTATGTGCCTTTAAAAAGTAACGAGTTTCTAAGTCATTTGCTTGTACTTTCTCGCGAGGCATCAGTTGATTTAGACAACTACAATATTCCAACGATCATTACATAATAATAAATGATGTAAATATAGGTTTTAGAAGAAATTTTTAAATACAAAAATTAAAGCTTAAACATTTCCTTTCCAATTTTTGTTTTTTTTTTTTGTTTTTGTTTTATTTAGATTGGATATTATTTAGTGGATGAAATATTCTATACAAGTTGTGTTGTCTGAGACTACTCAATTGATCAGTCTTCCACTTAGACGATTAAACAAAACAAAAATATAATAACCCAAAGGACCCCCCCCTCCCCCCTTGGATCCGACAATGCCTTCAGCTATTTGACTCCCTCTTTAAGCTAATTAATATTGATATAATAATAGTTATTAATAAACAACAGCTGTTCGTTGATCGATCGTTGTCTGAATCGATTGTTGGCAACTAGTATAATAAACGCTTCTTCTCGTAAACTCAATTTGAACTAGTTAAAGTGGACGAAGTGTGCTGTTTTAGGTTATTTTGAGATTATAAGTTAAAGTGGCCAAAAAACTGAAGAGTTCGCCAACAAATCTCGTTCAGGAATATAATACGAAATTGCCACAACTGATGGGCGCCCCCCCTCTCCCTAGGTCCCAGGGAAAGGAAAATATGTATATTTAATTATAGTCGGGTATTTTTCTTTAAAGAGGTTAGCACAAAAATGTGTTTTAAATGTTATGTGCCGTTTGATTTTACATATACTTGTTTTTATTTTTTACAAGAGTTCAAGCATGTGCTGCAGGGTCACTACTTGGTGCGGCCTCTAGGAGTGTAATAGGTCTTTATGTATTCACTGATGGTGTAAACGTACAGACTCAATGCTGTGTGGGTTAATATTTCATCTGAACAGCCAAGTTGGCTTTCCAAATTTTTTATAGTTTTCTTGGTGAGGTCAAAAATGTCCCTGTAATCCTTTTGCCGAAGGAGGGGAGGGTACTCCTTAACACGTTCACTGCTAATTCAAATTTCGTATTTCCTATGCTAGGCGCTGACCTTTTATTTTTTATATTTATAGTCTAAATGAGTAGAATATAAATATAATATTTTTTTTAACCTTTCTTCGTAATAATCACTAATATTTTAAAGCGGACGCACATAGGCTTAAAATTGACGTGCGAGGCACGCAATGCATTGTGTATTTAAAATACTCCCAATAAGGAGGTTGGCACGCAATGCATTGTGTATTGAAAATACTCCCAATAAGGAGGTTGGCACGCAATGCATTGTGTATTGAAAATACTCCCAATACGGAGGTTGGCACGCAATGCATTGTGTATTTGAAAATACTCCCAATACGGAGGTTGGCACGCAATGCACTGTGCGTCGGCCGCTTCTCATAATGTTCAGTGTCAAGCTCACATGTGCGTCCTTAGAAGTGAACGTGTTAAGCCCCATAACCCGGTCTAGCCCCCCCCCCCCCAGGATATATCATATGAGCGCCCATGCGGCAAAACTACACATTTAATATTATCGTTTCAAACCCGTTTCTAATGTATTAAAATCTGATGCCTATTAATACTTAATTTGTTTAGTAAAATTTAATTATGTTGATTGTGATGTTTTTATTTCATCTGTAGAAAAAATCTTGTGTGTGTATTTTGGGCCCAAATACGTAATTTTTGCCCTCGAGAGATCGCCTCCTCTGCGTATTTGTAGTAGAAATTATCTCCCGGGACAAAAATGACTCATTGTGCGCTGTTAATAAGTATATTATATCAATCAAATGTAATCAAAAGCAACAAACAAACTTTAACAAAATTTATAACTTTAGCTGATTTCTCGATAATATACACTACTAGCTGGCCCGATCCGGCTTTGCACGGATAGACAAATCAAAATTAAATGTATATTAACCAAAAAAATATATATCAATAAATATATTATACTATGCATTTCTTATGGGGATATTTAGTAACTTTGACCCCCCCAAACTCCCCTAAAATTTCGAATTTTATGAAAATCTTTCTTAGTGAGCACCTAGAGCCCTAGATGAAGCTACATACCAAATTTCATTCCAATCCGTTCAGTAGTTTTAGAGAAATCGTCATTTAGTAATTTGACCACTCCCAAACACCCCCTAAAATTTCGTATTTTTTAAAACCTTTCTTAGTGAGTATCTATGGCTCTAGAGGAAGCTACATACCAAATTTCGTTCCAGTCCGTTCAGTAATTTTTAAGAAATCGTGATGAGTCAGTGAGGGAGTGGTGTTTGGCTTTTATATACATAGATAATAATATAAAGAAAAGTGTTATATTTAAAGAAGTTTCACACATTCACAAAATAATTCGGCCACGCAACTGAACCGCTGACGTGTGTTGAGCAAATTTCCAAAATTAAGTTTATAGGCCTATGTTTTAGGGTTTCAACCAACAATTTGGGAAATAGGTCTATTCACGACGCGACGGTGCTGAATAGCTGCAAAATGGTTCGCACGCCATTCCGCATATTGGGAGTATCTTCAACACATAAAACATTGCGTGCTTCGCACGCCAACCCCCGTATTGAGAGTATCTTCAACACACAATGCATTGCGTGCTTCGCACGCCAACCCCACGGTAGGATCCACCTCATGGCTTTGAACCGGGTACTTCTACGGTGTTTTACGTTTTTATCGATTTTGGGGGAACAAAGCGAGCAATATGGTCGCGTAAAAAACAAAATGTGCAGAATAACATCCTACATTTATTATTTAAATTTGAATCAAATCGGACTTAAAATGCGGCCGCTAGAGTGCGAACACATATATACATATACATATATGATTTTTAATGACACTCCCAAAACGTGTTATGGGAACCATGATTGGTGCCCATTTGCTACTCCTGACCTTGGGTCTTACCATAAGGGCCTCTGCAATAGCTCATTTTTCCTATGGAAATTTGCTAGTAAAAAGATTTCTACCCGGTAATATTTGTACATGAAAGTTAAAAATAGCACCAACTTTACATTATATTTTTATCAGTTGTGTTATTCGAAGGTACAGAATATTTGGCAATAAATCTGTTCCTGACTGAGGATAAATATGCCGTTCTATATACCATAGGTTTTATCATCTGGTACCTTTAAAGAACACGATCTACAAAATTCATCCTAGTTAAAGTGGGAGTCTTTTTATTTATGTAAATTAAAAAAAAAAATCTTAAAGAACAAACGAATCTGACAATCAAAATTAGTTTAAATTATTGTTACTGTTTAGATAGTCGCTTAAATATTATGTAGGCCTAATACCGGTAATAAGTGTTTATAAACTGGATTATACCGGTTATTTGAAACAATTTCATATCCTCTTACAAGTTATTCTTGAAAGGCACTAATACTAGTTCATAGTTTTGTTTTTAATAATCTTAGAATCACACTCTTTCCCCAACTCATAGGCACCCGTGGAACAAAAACATATTGGGCATTTTATAGTTATCACATAATTAGGCTCAGGGCCGTCTCTGGGGGGGGGGGGGGGCGGGTGGGTCGGCTGCCCCGGACACCGCATCAAGAGGGGCGCCACGAGCTGCCGATAAAAATTGTTCCTGTATCAATTTAATATGCTTTTATTCAATCTCTATTTTGTAAGTAATTTTATTGTAAAATGTAATAATCATGTGATACAATATTATATATATTTAAGTTCTTTTTGAATTTAGGCCTACTCAGTAATTAAGAAATTATAAAAACAAATCCATTTTTTACTGTTTCTATTCTTATTTACTAAACATTCATGACTAATAGTCTATATAGTTTTTGTAAACACGAGTTTATAGAATGAGTTCAACTAATGAATACATGTTTAAGATACTGCGAAGTTTTATTTGTAACTGGCAAGCTTAGCCCTTTTTTTTCATTGAATGGCTCCATATATCCATCACCCTCTACCGAGACCAGGAGGTCCATCAGAGGGTCTTCTCCCTCGTGGTGCTTCCCAGAATGTATTTACTATCCCTGTTTCCCCTTCCGGAGCAGGCATAACTACCCTACTCAGTTCAGGCATCCCCCTCCCCCCTACTCCAAAAGGACTCGATCAAACACCCTCCTGGTCCAATTCCAATTCCCGGCACAACGAGTGGGTCGCCGCAAAATAGTTTGTCAGCACCCCGTACCTCTCCCTGGTGGTCAGCAGCTCCTCTCCACTACCTCCGATAGCCGGAGACTCTCCCTCAGATGGGCGTTCCCGGGACACTGCAGTACCAAATGTTCGCAGGTCTGCAGTGGTCCTCCGCAATCACAGAAACGGTCTTCTACCAAACCAAATCCAAACAATATTTTGCGAGCGCTACTGCCGTCGGTGCGGCAGGTGTGAGTGAAACAGAAAATGAGCCAGCCAGAGAGAGGGAGACGGATTTTCATCCAGTGCTGCCTATCGGCTGCCAAGCTAAGCTCGATTTGGCGGCAAAGCCCGGGCTGACTATTCTCCATATAAGCGTTGCGCATCTTAAAAGTTCTGTATTCATCGGTTCAACCCGGTAATGTAAGCTTACCCTGGGTGCCTACATACCTAGGGGCGGCCCTGATTAGGCTAATAGCTGATAAACAATTTCAGGTAGGTGGTTATCCGCCATTTCAAATATATCTACCAGTTCGAATCTTGTGCAAATCTTAAACGCGTATCTTATACATCCGGTTTTGAGTCCCACAAATGCATCGAGCGTATTATTGGTAAATTAAAACCGCGTTTGAGGAATTTCAATTGGCCTTTCTCAATTATATTTTCATGTCTGCGACCCAAAACTTCCGATCGATAAACCAGAAACATTTCCTATACAGATTCGTACACCTAATTTACTTTTAGCATCCCAGTTATCACTTTTAGATTTTCTTAGAAGAGGTAAGACCATGGAAGCAGCGACCGCGTTTGTGGCGCGAAAATAATTACCTGTATTGGTGAACTTCTCCGAAGAAAAAAACAACTCCCAAATAATTAAAACTTTTCCAGTATTCAATATAACACTCTCAGAATCTCAAGACATTAAAATTTCTTTAGACAAATTTGTATCAACTCCTATAAAAGCGAGTGTACGTCCGTACGTACGAGTAACATATAACAGCTGATTTCACCCATCACTACAAACCCAGTGTAGATTATAGTTTGGTGTTATGTTTACAACTTCAATCGTTATAATTTCTCGTGAAGTAGATTTTTTTAAATATGAGTTATAGAACTAATGTATGCTATAATATACGTTATAATATTTGCTTTGAGGTTATAATCTGTAAGTAAATACAACCTTTTAACATCGATATATTTGTTTGTACAAATTTAAAGAAGAGATACTTATTCGTTTAACTTCGGAAACATTCGTACATATTCGTATAACATATAAACATATTCGATTATTACTCCTTCACTATAATATGAATAAGTTCTAAATCAATGTTCTATATGTTTTTTGGGACGCTGAATCCGAATTTCAACTTTGCTACTTCCTACGGATATGGCTTCACACCAAAAATCGCAAAAAACCTCAAAATGTTTGACATTTTTTAAATTTTTTGCCAAAAAATCATAAAAATATGCGTTTTTTGAGGTAGACCTTCCTATATAAAAATAAAGTACATTAAATTTCCTACTAAAAACATTCCTCAAATGTATTTTTTGGTTGAATGGTTTAGCCGCTAGAGCGCGCTGAAAACAGGCAACGTTTTCCCACTTTGTGGGAAACCCTGTTTTCTCGTTAGTTTTTCGGTTGTAACTTAACACCTATGATTGTAATTATGAAACACTTGGATTCTGCTAAAACCACATTAAATTTCCTACTAATTTCACACCTTAATCACTTATTTTGGCCAAACATTGTAGCCGCTAGAGCACGTTGAAATTTTATCTCATATTACGCGAAACCGCTAAGTCAAGAGCCCTTCACACAAAACTCAGTGGATACCTATATTATCACTATGTACTTATTAAAAACTATTTATTTGGTCTTTATAATTAATTAATGTAATTACTTATTAATTATATATATATATATACACACACACAGACACCCACCCCCACACACACACATATATATACACTTAATTACTACTTATTAATTATATCAACTTTTGTCCAAAGTATGTTTTGGTATTCAGACACAAAATACTTATATAAAAAGTTTCACAAAAACAATTTATTAAAAATTTTCATAATAATTATCATAATAAATATAGGTTAGTAAATAAAATAAGAGAAGGACAGCTACAGTTACGACGCTTAGTGATTGAAGGTCCTGGTTGCTCTTCTGAAATATGAAAGGGACATTGTTAGCAATGATACTATCGAATGAATAGTTCATTTTTTTAGTATGAATGCAGTGAATTCAATATTGTATACATCTTTCATCTGGAACTACTGCTGGGGCTGTTGGCTGTGAAGGCCCAGGGGTAGGCTCTTCATCTGAAAAATGAAAGGAAACTTGATGGTGTTAGGGTACTGCATGGAAATTTAAGATCGTATGTCCTCAACAATATTTGCTGCAGCTGTCTCGACTATGCGACGTCTTTCCACTTTTTCAGAATATTTTTTCTGTTCAGTGTACCATGCATCGGTGAGAATTTTATATCCAGTGTTTTTAAAACACACAACATGAGGTTCATGTTTACTGACAAATATGCCATTGCCATATTTCTCAATAAGGCGAGTTCTAACTGTTTTCCAGTGTGGGGGGTTGTCACCTTCAATCTTGCTCAAAAGTTCCTTTGAGGTGAATTGGCACTCTTCATCACTACTTTCGAGGTAATTGAATACTGCTTGCAACTGTTTACCTACTTCATCTTTGGGTCGACCACGAGCCCTGCTATCTACGGAGGGGCCATGAATATGTAGGTTTTTCATGCAAGACAAGTGGTGCAGTCCATCAGCAGCTACCAAGTCTGGAAATGGTGGTAAACGGTTTATAATGGCTTTACATTATTCATCATTACATTGTGTGGCCAGTCTTAAAACATTCGCCCTCATATTCAAATTCCTCACTACAAACACAGAGTTGCGTGAAGCTGGGGTCAACTTTTTTTGTTTCGCTTGATAGTTTGGAGGTATCTCAACCCCATACAAAAAGAAATTATTTTTGAAATGAAATATGGGTTTACATGATCGAAGTTCTTGACCCTGACTGTAACTACCCTCCTCAGCCCTCTTGCTGGCATCAACAATACATGTTTCTCTTACATATTGCTTCCTACAAACATCATGCACTTCAACTGAGGATACCTTGTTGAATAAAATTACCTTATTATCCTTTCTCCTCTTACTAGCTTCAACGAATGACTTCAACCCTTTTTGTTTCACCACTGCCTTCGGGGTTCCATTTGCCAACACTTGATCACAAATAGCACAACTTTTATCGGACATAGATACTTATTTTAATAACTGAGAAAAACAAAGACGCTTAATATTTTTAGCACAACACAAGATTTGAAGTAAATTAAATAATAGGGACCTAACGAAAGGCCAACACTTGATCACAAATAGCACAGCTTTTATCGGACATAGATACTTATTTTAATAACTGAGAAAAACAAAGACGCTTAATATTTTGTAAACTACACGCACGGAGATTCGAAGTAAACTGAAAGAGAGGGTCCTAAAGGAAGGGCTGGCTGAGTCACTAAGTGATAAGAAGCCACCTGAAAAGAGGGGGGAGGCCACCTTGTGTCGGATCCGGTATATTATTATGAATTTGGGACTTATTTACCTACTAAATTCAAAGGAGACCTACATCCTCCCTTGAAAACAACAAACAAACCTCTACAACAACGATTCTGTTAATATATAATTAATAATTGGTACTTAATTAAAATGATGTTAAATGAATAAGTAAATTACATTAATTTATAATTAATAAGTAGTAATTAAATTGATAAATAATGAATAAGTAATTACAGTATTATTAATTGTAAAATCTAATAAATAGTTTTTAATAAGTACATAGTGATAATATAGGTATTCACTGAGTTTTGTGTGAAGGGCTCTTGACTTAGCGGTTTCGCGTAATATGAGACAAAACTTCAACGTGCTCTAGCGGCTACAATGTTTGGCCAAAATAAGTGATTAAGGTGTGAAATTAGTAGAAAATTTAATGCGGTTTTAGCAGAATCCAAGTTTTTCATAAATACAAGCATAGGTGTTAAGTTACAACCGAAAAACTAACGAGAAAACAGGGTTTCCCACAAAGTGGGAAATTGTTGCCTTTTTTCAGCGCGTTCTAGCGGCTAAACCATTCAACCAAAAAATACATTTGAGGAATGTTTTTTGTAGGAAATTTAATTTACTTTATTTTTATATAGGAAGGTCTACCTCAAAAAACGCATATTTTTATGATTTTTTGGCAAAAAACTGAAAAAAGGACAACAATTTTGAGGTTTTTTGCGATTTTCGGTGTGAAGCCATATCCGTAGGAAGTAGCAAAGTTGAAATTCGGATTCAGCATCCCAAAAAACATACAGAACGAGTGAAAAAAAACTTCTATATTTTTTTCCTGAAACAAGCACCATCGGAGACTATTTGACTGGACTATTAGGAATTAGGTAGTTTTAAGGAAATTTAATTCAGTAACTGATTTTGTTTTGAGAATTTGTTGATAAAGTAAGTGTGGTAGAAAGCTAGTTTTGTTGGGCTCTGTAGTCGGCGGCGGTTGTCC
>JAGFPH010006542.1:9916-23766 GCA_018207615.1 Philaenus spumarius | reverse complement strand
ATTATGTTCTTAAAAAAATGTCATTAGCAAAATCCCGTATCTGCAAAGGAAATCGAGAAATGTACGTATATCTAAAAGTACCATATTTTATTTATATTTGCAACAACTTATGACGATTTCATTACTATTAAATTATATTATACTATTAATCAATATATGTTGATGTTATTTCATCACTCATCAAATAGTATTTATTTCAAAAAACATATTCTGTATAGCCTACGCGAGGTTTCCGAGGTAGTTGAAATGAACACTACGACGCCGGAAATGAAACCTACCAGCCAGTTACAGGTAAAGATAAGACTTGAAACTATTCCTGATTCATTCAAACCATTCAGTAGTTCACTTTACAGTATGGCATCTGTGACATTTTTACAAATACTGTAGACTTATTCTGCTTATTAAAATTCGAGCAATAAAACTCTTAATCTTTTTGTAATACTTTTTCGTTTTTCTTAAAGGAATGATGAATCCAACATGGCTTTTGATATGAATGTCTCTAAAAAGAAAAAAAAACTTTGATATAGCACTATGTTTGTTTTGCCAAGATTCTTTCTTTGTTTCTTTTTGTTGCTAATCCGAAAGAAACTTCCGTAAAAAATAATAAAGCATGTAGTGTGCGTAGGCGGGATAGCATTAAAGTTATCCTAGATAATGAAGAAATTGCAAACTCATGTAAATGGCACAGGAACTGTTATGCGTCTTACGTTAGTGAACAAAATGTAGTTAGATGTGAAAGGTGTTTTGAGGCTGAATTTACCGATAAACCTGCCCAAAACTTTGATAACGCATCCACATCTTCGGCATCTACTTTGATAACCCGCAGTAGTGTACCCAAGCGTGACCTTAAAAAAATGTATTTTTTGTCAAAATAATTAAAAAAAGAAGTAAAGACAACTTTTTGATTTTGTGAACCAAAACCAGCCAAAAAATTGCTAAGGCAGTGTAAAAAAAAAGACAAGATTGTGTGTTCGTAAGACGTTTTGTACCACATACTTTGTTTAATAGAATATTTTCGTGGTAAAGGTGAACAGCCTAATGAAGAACGGGATTACGACTCACTATTAAATGATGCTTTTCAACTGTTAGTATTAGAAATAAACGATGAACTGATAAGCAAGGGTTTCGAGGTGTCATATTTGACTTACAGGTTACCTCAGCATTTTCAAGGTGACAGCTCAGCCATAGACAACAGGGTTACAAGAAGGTTGTTGATAAAGCATTATGGCGAAACTTTGTTATTTTCACATCCCTGTGATAAATCCAAACCATCTCTTGTGTTTAATCTATACATATAAAAGGCAAAGCCCTCACTCACTCACTCACTCATCATCACTAATTCTCCCACTTCCCATGAAACTAGAGAGATGAAATTTGGCATGTGTATACGTTGTGATGTAAATAGGAAAACTAGAGAAATTTCATTTTGATATTCAATTTTTTAGGGGTAGTTTTGGGGGTTTATGGGTAGTTTTGACTGATCACAGTTTCTCAAATTCCATACCATCTAGGAACTTCAAATTTGGTACAAATATTGCTCATAGGCACTAGAGGCACAAGAATAACGGATTTAAAAATATTTGGCCAGTAAGGGTTGTAACAACCCCTAAATCAATAAATATTGTTTGTTATATAACTCAAAAACCTTACCTCCTAGGAACGTGAAATTTGGTACACATATTGCTCATAGGCATTAGAGGCAAACTAAGAACGGATTTTAAAATATTTGGCCTGTAAGGGTTGAAACAACCACTAAAACAATAAATATTGTTTGTTATATATCTCAAAAACCTTACCTGCTAGGAATGTAAAATTTGGTACATGTATTTGCCACAGGAGCAATAGGCGAACTAAGAAATAATTGGCCTGTAAGGGTTGAAACAACCCCTAAAACAATAAACATTTTTTGTTATATATCTCAAAAGACCTACCTCCTAGGAACGTGAAATTTGGGACGCATATTGCTCATAGGAGCTAGAGGCGCACTAAGAAAGAATTTTATAATATTTGAAATTTAAGGGTTGAAACATCCCCTAAAAAGTATTGTTTGTTATAATTTCCTTAAAGCTAGAAAACTAAAATGTTGTACATTTATTTCTTACACGATACAAATAAAAAGTAAACCTGTTTTAAATTTTGTGACGTTCTGCTAAAGGGTGAAAATGTAATAACAACCCCTAAAACCATAAATATTAATTGAATACCGCCTAGGAACGTGAAATTTATAAACATATTGCTCATAGGTGCTAAAGGCGCACTAAGAAGGGATTTTAAAATATTTATCTTTTAAGGGTTGAAACAACCCCTAAAACAATAAATATTGTTTGTTACATATGTCAAACACCATACCGCCTAGGAACGTGAAATTTGGTACACATGTTGCTTATAGGCGTTAGAGGAGGGCCAAAAAAAATGATTTTAAAATATTTTCCATTTAATGGTTGAAACAACCCCTAAAAAATAAATAGTGTTTGTTATACTTTCCTTAAAGCTAGAAAGCTGAAATTTTGTACATTTATTTCTTACACGATACATATAAAAAGTAAACCAGTTTTACATTTCGTTATGTGCTACTAGGGGTGAAAATGTGATAAAACCCCTAAAAATAATAAATATAAATTTTTATACTTTCTTTAAAGCTAGAGAGCTGAAATTTTGTAAATATTTCTTACAATATACACAACACACAGATAAATAAACCAGTGTCAAATTTTATTAAGTTCTGTTAAGGGGTGGAAATGAAGTAACAACCCCTTAAACAATAAATATTTATTTTTATACTTTGCTTAAAGTTAGAAAGCTGAAATTTTATACATTTATTTCTTACAAGATACATATAAAAAATAAACCGGTTTTACATTTAATCAGGTTCTGCTAAGGGGTGAACATTTAGTAACAACCCCTATAACTGTAAATATTAATTTAATACCTCCAAGGAACGTGAATTTAGGTACACATATTGCTCATAGGCGCTAGAGGCGCACTAAGATAGGATTTTAAAATATTTAGCCTTTAGGGGTTGAAACATCCTCTAAAACAATAAATGTTGTTTTTTTACTTTCCTTAAAGCTGCACATTTATTTCTTACAAAACACATATATAAAGTAAATGAGTTTTACATTTTGTTACGTACTGCTACAGGTGAAAATTTGATATCAACCCCTAAAAATAATAAATATTTATTTTATTTTTATACTTTCCTTGAAGAGCTGAAATTTTGTACATTTATTTCTTACAAGATACATATAAAAAATAAACCAGTTTTACATTTTGTTACGTGCTGCTAAGGATTGAAAAAGTAATAACAACCCCTAAAAACAATAAATAGTCTATTAATTGATATTATTTCCTTAAAGCTAGAGAGCACTTTGGCACTTACAATTTTATGAAAATATTTTGAACTGATCAAAACCAACCCGATCTATGCATTTGCATATTAAAGACGTATCTGGGTGATCTGTAAACATCCAGATCTGTAAACTGTGATTTACCAGTCTGTAGATTTAGTGGTTGAAAAAGAAGACGCTCTTCACTCTGAATTTTTTATTTTTTTATTGATTTAATTTATTCAACCCTTACAGTAACATACAGTACTTACAGTGACAATTTACGGGCAACCAGTGAACAATAAGTACCAAACTAATTGAAAATACATGTTATAATTCATTTTCGTGAAATAATAGATGAAAGAAAAGTATTACAATTAATTATGAATCATAGTGATAATGTCGTAGCAAAAAACAAATTCCCTGTAGCGAAGCACGGGTTTTCAGCTAGTAGCAATATAAAACAACAACAGCTAGTAGAAAAAATCCGAAGTATCTCAGAAGCAGCCATTACAGTAGAATCGCTTAGGGAAGAAGTAAAAAACAAATCTTTTGAACTGGATAAGTTTTTGAGTAATGAATCAGCAATTTCCGAAGCTTTTGACAGTTTAAAGTTTTCTCCTTCGTGGGATTCTTTCTTTAGGCAAGTAGTTGGCAAAGATAGAAAAGTTACCGATGATATCAGAAGAAAGTGCGGTCAAAATTTACTTTAACTTGTCAATCGATTTCTAAGGGAATTTGAAATAATATGAAAGAACACATCTAACTGATTGTAAAAACAACAAACATTTTCCCGGGAAATAATATTTATAGGAATTATGAAAGAAATAAAAGTTGAAATTGTATAGGTTAAGTTTCGAGTTTTCCGCAATATTTCACGTAATTATAACAAAATAAATCACTTCACATACACCTAACACGTAAGAATTAAATAAAGTAAACAATATTAACCCCAAAATTAAAAAAAAAAAAAAAATGAAAATAATAATGTAACAAAACGTGAATTACGAAAACAATAACATTGTACCTTTAAGAACAATAGAAACTACAGTAAAACTGCGTAATTAAAATGGAATTTCATGAACGTTGCCAAATCGAACAATAGGTTGTTTTACTGAATGGGGTGTGTATAAATCGGTGACCTGTGGACTAGTAAAACATCGTTATAAGTATATAACGATATAACATTATATAACACATATAGTAAAACACATTATATAAGTAAAAGAAAGAAAAAAACCTAAAGTTTCTAACCTATACTATTTAGTCACAGTATGTTTGTACTTTAAAAACGTATGTACAACTTTCTAGTTGAGTTGGCTAACTGTTTGTTTCTACACAAAAAAGAACAAGACAAATCCGGCAACGCTGGTAAAACGCTGAGAAAAACATGTCGGCTCTTTACAATGTAAATTCCCATAAGGAACATTTGATTTGAAAGTTTTTAATATTGTATGTGTTGAAGATTGTTAAATATGGCTTTCCTGGCAAAAATACTATATTTATAAAGAAAAAAGTTAAGGTCTGTGTATTTATAGTAGTTTCGATTGACAAGCTAAAGTAAACAAATACCGAAAGTGCATATCAATTTATATGGATTTACATTATTTAGTAAGTGATGGTAACCTCACCCCGAAACATGTAGCTTTGGCACAATGCATCCATCACTATACCAGATCAAAATTTCTCATTACATTACTAAACAAATTAGGACACTCAATAAGTTATAGCACCCTCACTAGACTTGACGACCAAGTTTTGACTCATACAGTTGAAAGTAGCGGTGACAGTATACCTATCTCATCGAACAAAGTTCCGAATTCAGGCTTATTTATTCACGGGGCTATTGATAATGACGACTTCAATCAGAAAACGTACGACGGGAAAGAAACAACGCACGTAACAGCGATGGTGTTGTATCAACCTGCAGGTGAACATGATCAACTATTCAATGATAACAGAAAAAATGTGTGGTATTTTGCAGCTTTTATAAACGACAACTATCGGATGATATTGTGACAAAATTAGAAGCATTGTATTTGAAGTTATTGAGGAGAACAGAGAAAGTCGCTACATCCAAATAACAACAAACTCTTCTGTCGTCAATGATATAAGCAAACTGTCTTGCACAACAGACAGTTACAAATTACATCTGTTACGGTGTAGTGCCCAACTGTGCTATTGAGAAAAGTCCCTAAGTGCTGAAATCGAACCTTTAGATTTATTAAAGTACGGATTTTTCCAAGATAGTTCTGGAAACTTAAACCCTCTTTTTATGGAAATGCCCCCTACTCCTACTACGTTACTTAAACCATGCAACTGCAAAAACTGCTCCAAGGCAACTTGTGGCTGTTTTTCCAACAACTCTTCCTGCTGCTCCTACTGCAAATACTATGAAAATTGTAAAAACCCGAAAACATCGCTATCACACATAGAAGATGATAATGAAATCGAAGAGAATGGCTTATAAAATCTGCAAAACATTGTTTAATTGACTCTCTATCTTAATCAAACATCTCATAAAAGTTTATTTAAATTTTAAACACAATATAAGTTATTTTTGTTCATTTCAATTAAGTGTATATAGTTGGCTATGTGAAAGTTTCTAAGACAATCAAGTGATAAAGTTAAGGCTGAAGAATTCATTCTCACAAGAGGAAATTCCATTTATAAAATAAAAAGTAAGAAATAAAATACGATAATACCTTTTTATATGTATAAATATGTAGTTTTCAGGTACGATGTGGCACGTTGTTATGGTTTAAACAGCAAAGGACCCGTTATTTTGAGATTAAAGTACATATTAAAAAAGAAAATGTTAAACTACTTAACAACAATCAAAGTCAAAATGCGTAACAATTTCAGTGTATACTCAACCCCCTATAGATGCCGGACTAGTCTATAGACTGTATAATATTGTAAAATGCCGGGGTATGGGGCATAACACGTTCACTGCTAAGGACGCACATGTGAGCTTGACACTGAACACTATGAGAAGCGGCCTACGCACAGTGCTTCACACGCCAACCACCGTATTGGGAGTATTTTCAATACACAGAACATTGCGTGCTTCGCACGCCAACCTCCGTATTGGGAGTGTTTTCAATACATAGACCATTGCAGCTTGAACTTTTGTAAAAAATAAAATAAGTACTGTATATGTGAAATCAAACGGCACATAACATTTAAAACACATTTTAGTGCTAATCTCTTTAAAAATACCTGACTATAATTAATAGTATACATATTTTCCTTTCCCTGGGAACTAGTGGGGGGCCGTAGTTGTTTCTTTAAAACGGTCGTAATGTCTATTAAAGTTGGTTCTAACAACAATACAATAATTGATGATTGTTTTTTTTTATCTACTGATGAGACAAACTGTAAACACATCTGTTTTTTTTTGTGACATTTGTGTAGGCAGTGGTAGAAGAAGGGATGACAGCTTGTGAATGTTGGTTAGGAGGGAGGGGGTGGGTAATTTAGTTTCAAAAAGGCCCCGCAAAATCGTTTTGCACCAGGCCCTGCTTTTGCTAAGGACGGCTCTGCCGAGGATAATAAAGTATTTGTTGAAATGCAGCTGTTGTAGACATTTTGTTTAAACATTCTTTTATGTACATGCTTTAATTATTGGACTGTGGAGTTTTTTCTTGAAATAAATTGAAGACAATAATCGTAATTAAAAGAAAACACGAGTTGTCCTGAATTGCATAATGACCTGACCAACGACGGATGTAGTTCCAAGAAAATTAAAATTGCAGTGTCGGAGCAATAGCATTCGTTCCCCAGACTCTCCGCTAGTAGCGCTGATTGACAGCTTAGTCGATGCTTCTGAAATGATATATAGTTTTATGGGTAAAATCAGGCATGTCAAACCATTCGATTTGGGAGGGAGGTTTTAAGACGATTTTTTAAATTTTTTGTGCTAGACTTTTACGTTTCTCGTAATTTAGTTATGATTGGGCATTCTAGAAACCCTTCTGGTATATTCATACAAATAATAGTTTTTTATTCCATCAATCGCTTGGTTGGCTTTAGTTTTTTAAATTTTAAATACTTTTATACAACCTTTAACATTATAAATTAAATATTGTTATACTGTACAGTCTAGTGCCCAAATGGTAAAATGAGACTTAACAACTGTCGATTGTTTGGTAACAACCTAATGAATTTATTGTTAAACATTATAAATTAAATATAGTTATACTGTACAGTCTAGTACCCAAATGGTAAACTGAGACTTAACAACTGTCGATTGTTTGGTAACAACCTAATGAATTTATTGTTAAACATTATAAATTAAATATAGTTATACTGTACAGTAAAGTACCCAAATGGTAAACTGAGACTTAACAACTATCGATTGTTTGGTAACAACCTAATGAATTTATTGTTAAACATTATAAATTAAATATAGTTATACTGTACAGTCTAGTGCCCAAATGGTAAACTGAGACTTAACAACTGTCGATTGTTTGGTAACAACCTAATGAATTTATTGTTAAACATTATACATTAAATATAGTTATACTGTACAGTCTAGTGCCCAAATGGTAAACTGAGACTTAACAACTGTCGATTATTTGGTAACAACCTAATGAATTTATTGTTAAACATTATAAATTAAATATAGTTATACTGTACAGTCTAGTGCCCAAATGGTAAACTGAGACTTAACAACTGTCGATTGTTTGGTAACAACCTAGTGAATTTATTGTTAAACATTATAAAGGATATGTTGTTATACTGTACAGTCTAGTGCCCAAATGGTAAACTGAGACTTAACAACTGTCGATTGTTTGGTAACAACCCAATGAATTTATTGTTAAACATTATAAATTAAATATAGTTATACTGTACAGTCTAGTGCCCAAATGGTAAACTGAGACTTAACAACTGTCGATTGTTTGGTAACAACCTAATGAATTTATTGTTAAACATTATAAATTAAATATAGTTATACTGTACAGTCTAGTGCCCAAATGGTAAACTGAGACTTAACAACTGTCGATTGTTTGGTAACAACCTAATGAATTTATTGTTAAACATTATAAATTTAATATAGTTATACTGTACAGTCTAGTGCCCAAATGGTAAACTGAGACTTGACAACTGTCGATTGTTTGGTAACAACCTAATGAATTTATTGTTAAACATTATAAAGGAAATGTTATACTGTACAGTCTAGTGCCCAAAGGGTAAACTGAGACTTAACAACTTTCGATTGTTTGGTAACAACCTAATGAATTTATTGTTAAACATTATAAATTAAATATAGTTATACTGTACAGTCTAGTACCCAAATGGTAAACTGAGAATTAACAACTATCGATTGTTTAGTAACAAATTAATGAATTTATTGTTAAACATTATAAAGGAAATGTTGTTATACTGTACAGTCTAGTGCCCAAATGGTAAACTGAGACTTAACAACTGTCGATTGTTTGGTAACAACCTAATGAATTTATTGGTAAACATTATAAAGGAAATGTTGTTATACTGTACAGTCTAGTGCCCAAATGGTAAATTGAGACTTAACAACTGTCGATTTTTTGGTAACCACCTGAATTGGTAGTTTTTTGTTTATTTATTTTATTTATATGATGCGTTTCGGGACGTCTATCCCATAATCAGAATATCACGTGAATGTAGATCATCAAAACATTAAGTACAAAAAACATAAAACAATAACACATTTAAAAATACAGTTAATAATAGGTGTACGCCTAATGGCTGTCGGATGTCGACTGCCTGTCCATTAGGCTGTGGCCACACGGTCCGGTATCTCGGGATCCTGATAATCGTGATCCCGAAATTCGTGATCAAATTGTTGCGGACACACGGTCCCGGTAAAACGTACTCCCCACCCTTAGAACACTGCCTATACTATTATTCAGTTTAGGACTTTACACTTAGTAGGAACATAAAAACTTGTGTTTTCAAAATAAGAATTTGAAATTGATATATATTTTTATACAGTTCTATTTAGAACTAAATTACAAAACTTTTGTACATTTAAAAAAAAATTACAAAAAATGTTTACTAATTTTTATGTAGGCCTAATGCTTAACTTTTTTCTTTCGTTACTTGAACATTTTTTGTTTCTTGAGCTAATAACTTTAATTAATACATTTTTTACTGGCACATATGAATTCTTTGAACCTTTCTCTACAAAAAAGCTATGTAACACTTTTGGATTGGTTTATAATTACTGTATTTGGCGAATTTTTGAAAATGTACTTGCAACACGCACCGAAATGGCTTGGTATATCAAAAAATTAACATCGACAATTGTAGGGGTTAAACATCTATTTTACATTTTTAGTTTATATTTTTGAAAATTATTATTAATTATATGATTCAAAATCCCTATTCATTGCAATACTTAACCTAAGCCATTGTAGACTATGCGCAATCTCGCATTTAGGTTGGGTGGAAACTTTTTTGATAGCAGTAGAGTAAAGTTACTGGCCTGTTTATTTAAATGTTAAAGTAGTGCTATCAATGTAATATTATTATTTATACTTAGCAATCCTTTTAGAAGTCTTTATATCGTTTACAGCTGTTTCACATTTTCATTTTCAGGCATCATCAGAACGAATACACAAATAACACTTCTCACAATTACACTTATAAACAGAGATTAATTTGGTATTTACCACATAAATAAATAAAAACATAATACATAAAAACACAAAACAACACTTGGTAAAACATTTAAAACTCTTGTTAAATTTATTTAAGTCACAGTATGTGACTGTCATTAAGTCTATCATATCACACTTTATGTCTATCTATTTTGTGTCTTTATTTATTTATTTTTGTGTTAAATATCATATTAATCTCTGTTTATAAGTGTAACTGTGAGAAGTGTTTTTTGTGTATTCGTTCTGAAGATGCCTGAAAATGAAAAGGTGAAATAGCTGTAAACGATATAAAGACTTCTAAAAGGGTTGCTAAGGCAAGTATAAATAATAATATTATATATAATAGCAATGGGATATGGCTACAATTACAATACTGAATTTTATATTGTATTTATACATATATTGTTTATACATATATCAAATTTCATCTAAATCGAATATATGTTTTTAGAGAAAATAAATTTTTACTGACGATATGTTCAGTATAATTTTAAATTACCACTATATTTATAATCTCAGTCAATTTATATTTTTTTAACAATCATTATCACAATCACTGTCACTAGGAATGTCTACAATCATGTACATGAATGTGGAATGGGTTTCCATGTAAATTGTCTACTAGTTTGTCCATATCAAACATTTTGGTGTTGACAAAACACAACAAGAAGCAATGCAACGGACCCGAATAACCGGACTGTCTGAACGCAAACTAGAAAATGCACGTGTTTTGTATCTCCTTCCCGTTTCTCGGGAGCCTGCAGTGCGGCAACACCATCCTTTGGAAATCGGGATGTCCGTTTTCGTCGGACTGTTTGAAGGCGCCAATTTAAAACCTTGTGATCCCGAATCGGGATCCCGAGAAACCGGACCGTGTGAATAATATTATAGGCAGTGTTCTATGGGCGGGAGTGCGTTTTACCGGGACCGTGTGTCCGCAACAACTTGATTTTCGGGATCGGGATCAAGTTGTTGCGGACACACGGTCCCGGCAAAACGAATTCCCGCCCTTAGAACACTGCCTATAATATTATTTAGTTCAGGACTTTACACTTAGTAGGAACATAAAAACTTGTGTTTCAAAATAAGAATTTGAAATTGATATATATTTTTATACGAAATGGCTTGACATATCAAAAAATTTACATTGATAATTTTAGGGTTAAAACTCTATTTTTCATTTTTAGTTTATATCGTGTGGCCCAGCCTTAGGCTTAGTATACATAGGAGGGTACGTAGTGCACGGGGCTTTGAAGAATAACACATGCAACATATATGTGTCAGTTTGTTAACTTTAAAAGATGCTGAATCAAATGTTACAACGTGACAACTATTACTTTAACATCATTAAAAGAGGGTCTTTGAAGTATCCTCCTGATACTCTGTTAGAAGTAGTTGTCGTAGGATTCAAAGTGTTCGAAACTATAGTCTAATATCTGAAACGTATGAAGGAGAGTTTTTATCAGTATTGAAAGATATTGTATACAATATCAGTATTGTAAGAAAAGTATTGAAAGAAACTATTGCTGAGTTTTGTAATTTAGGCCTAATGACACAGAGTAACTGTGATAGTTGTGGGGTAAGTTTTAAGAAACTTATTGATAAGTGTCTCTATACATTTAGTAACATATTACTAAATAACTATTCTAGAAGTGTTAGTGACACAATGAAAAACAGATAGACAGTAAATGCTGATAAGGACAAAAACACACTGAAAAGAAAGGCAGAAAAGTTGTGTAACTGACAGATTCATAAAGACTGCCATAAACATTGTAATTTGTATAAAATAAACCAACTAAAATTACAATTCTTGGTACATATTTCATGAAACACCTCAATGAATTTGAAATGGAAAAAATCTACTTTTTGTTTAAGGATTCAATGTTATTGTAAATGTAGAAAAACATTAAAATAATAAATATTAATCTAGGGTATTTATTTGTATATTACTTTCTTTTGGTTACAATTAATTAGTTTTTTATAGTCTACAGAATTCTTGTTTTGAGTTGGAATGACCTTTAATTGTTATTGTTTAATAGAATAAAATATTGATTGTAATTATCAATTGGTAAATTAAAATGATATAATAAAATGATTTAAAATCTCAATATAGAAGTGTCTTATTTTATTTGATAACTATAATAAAATAACTTTGATAACGTTTGATAAACTTTATTAATAAACAAATATGTAGGACACAAAACAATTTTGAGATTTCAAAACGCAATTAATTATTGTGTTTTAATGAAGTATTGCTGTATTTTATGTTTTTGTCTGAACAGAATAGATTATACTAGGGGAGACCCCAGCGTGCTCCGCACGCCAACCCCCGATGGAACCTTCTAAAAACATACGTTATGTTTTATTTATAATAAAGGTGTAGGATTAATAATAACCTCAAAACTAAGATGTTAAATGATCAAAATCATTAAAGATTTAAATCATGTTAAATGTTCAAATCAAATTATTTCGTATATTTTATAACAACAGTTATAATAAAGGTTAAAAGAACCAGTAAGGCTCAGGTGTACACTTAATCAAAAACCTAACCAAAAGGTTACTCACTATCAATTACCGTATATTATCAATAAATATTCCTACTATATGTCTTATTTATTTTTCATTAGGATGCAACGTAGTTTTTCTTATTTTTAAATTCCTTAACGCAAGTTTTTATTGGTTTGTGTGTGTTGGTACAGTATAGGCTTAACTTAAAATATTATTTTGTTCTAATAGCTGGACATCCGAATCAACTGTATTATCTGTTTTTTTTTTAATCATTATTTACTTCCACGAAAGCAGCTGGATTAGTTTGTTTCTTATTATAAACAGTTGTTTTGTATAGAAATGTTTTTATAACCTTCTGAATACTATAAACATCATTATTTACATATACGAAAGCAGCTGGATTAGTTTGTTTCTTATTATAAACAGCTGTTTTGTTTAGAAATGTTTTTTTAAATTCGTTCCATGTTAATCTTGTGGGGAAAACCTGACCTTTAAGATTAGCTCACGCCATTAAGGATAAGATTTTTTGACATCTAAAACCTTATTGCAGAACTTTGAAATGAGACGAACTTTTTGACAACTCAAACATTAAATTTGGTACAGAAATAAGGGAGGAGTTGTGTTCACAAAAAGGTAAAGATGGAGAACGACGTGACCAGAGGTTTTTTTTTAATTTCTTCATATTATGAAAGAACACGTTAAACTGTTTATAAAAACAACAAAAATTTTCCCGGGAAATAATATTTGTAGGAGTTATGAAAGAAATAAAAATTGAAATTGTATAGGTTAAGTTTCGACTTTACCGCGATATTTGACGTAATTATAACAAAATAAATCACTTAACATACACCAAACATGCAAGAATTAAATAAAGTAAACAATATTAACCCCAAAAGTATCCACAAAGCAAGAACATGTGAAAATAATGTAACAAAACGTAAATTACGGAAACAAATACATCGAACAATAGAAAGTACAGTATAACTGTGTATTTAAAATGGAAATTCATCAACGTTGCCAAATCGAACAATAGGTTATTGCACTGAATAAGGTGTGTATAAATCAAGGTAACTATATAGTAAAGGTTGCCTCATTCGAGAAATATCAAAAAAAGTGGAGGTTTGAGTTTTTTTACATGACTATGAAGCAACCTTTACAATCTAGTGACCTTGTGTATAAATCTCTATTTGAAACCTGTGTACTACTAAACAGCTGACCGCAACATTTGAATCTCATTGGTTTTGTAATTAATTAGCCGAGTGTTTAATAGAATAAAAAAAAACTAGAGGTACTGACCTATACTGTTTAGTCACAGAATGTTGCCCATAACAGTATAATTAATTATAATATTTCGTCGTTATTATCACATTAT
>JAGFPH010006541.1:41117-74227 GCA_018207615.1 Philaenus spumarius | reverse complement strand
GTTTCTTATTTTATTAATTTCTCTGTGACATGGACATAAGTGTTACAAATTTGCCGGTAAGAAAACTAGATTAATGTTGGTTAAATTCAGCTTTGGATGGGCCGAACAATCGTTAACAAGAAGTAAAACTTTTCTACTTTTTAAAATCAGTTCTTTGTTCCATTTTCTAAGTTCATCTTCAAAAATCCTAGGTGTCATACAAGCTTTTTCATTTGCAGTATAACTGACAGGAAGTCGTTTCACATTTTTGAAACATCTAGGAATCAGACATTTCCCGATGACTAGAAGTTTCTTTTTTTCGGTTCCCGTCATGTTGGCACAAAGAAAAACCGTGACCCTTTGATTAGAAAACTTACCTCCAACACATTTTTCATTTTTAAATTTGAGAATATTATCCGGAGTTAACTTATAAAAAATTCCCGCTTCGTCTCCATTAAAGATATCTTTGTCTCTGTACGCTTGTCTAATTTTTGGCCAAGTGTTGAGGACCCAATCTTCTGTAAGGTCTACACGTTTCGCTCCACAAATTTTTGCAAAGGAAATCGAATGTCTGGCTTTGAATCGGTCCAACCATCCGTTGGAGCACGTAAACTGCACACCAAACGATTTCCCAAATTCTGTAGCTTTTTCTTTCAAAATCGGTCCACTTACAGGAACGTCTGAACTTCTGCACTGTTTGAACCATTTCAAAAGCGCAGCGTCCACGTCGGTGCGTTCGCATTTCCTAATTTTTTTAATCTTTTCTCCGTCCTCTTGAAACGCCTTTAAAATTTTCTCCTTGTTTTTTAGAATCGTACCCACAGTCGAATTAACTAAACCGAACTCACGGCATACAGTGGATATTTTACGTCCGCTTTCGCAAGCTCTTATAACCTGAACTTTCTCTTGAATAGTGAGAACTTTTCTTTTTGTACCACGGCTTGCCATTGTTAAGGTCTTAGTGAAAAATCTAAAATATGTAGCTAACAAAACAAACGGTCACAGTGGAATCGGAAAATACTGTAGCGCGCAGGCAGTAAATTAAGAATCGCATACAGAGACTACAGTGTACTGACTTTGATGCAAAGCTGCAAACGAATGCTGGAGGCAACTGCCTGATCACACCAGGATATACAATTGACTTATTTATCCCATTTGTTTTAACCTAACTCCAGGAAGGTCATCCATTTAGTTACACACAGCCGATCGTACATTTATTTGTTCAGTGCCATCACATGTTAATACGTTACGTTTACTAACGTATGATATAATTTACTTTGATTTCATTAAAATAAAGTATATTGATGCAGCTACATCCGAGTGGTTAAAATATTTATTGAAGAAAAACCGGGTTGTGTAATAAGTTTATAGACAACGATCTGACCGGACGGAAAAAAATGACGCTATAACCAAATTCTAATGTATATTTTAAAGTTTCAACAAAATTATACTTTACGTTTTCTTATATATTTATAATAATTATCCACTAATCAATACTTATATATTACACAACACTGATGTCTTTTTTATACACGACTCTTAGATGTTCTGTAAGTTCAGTTTTTGTAGTTGCCATACAGATTACCTGTTGAAGTTCATCACCATTTAGGCTGAATATTCTTTCAATCTGAAACCAATGATTTCAATATTAGAACTATTATAAAAAATACCAACATAATGCATCTGTTGATCAACAATAGAAAATGATTGGTGTTATGTGCTCTTTGGAGGGGAGAAGCAGCATATGTGGGTTGTAGTGGATATATGCCATAATCTGATTTTTATCATCCTGACTTAACAGCTACCTCAAGGATAATGTTTTCTAATGTCGGCCTCAAACTATTGAAGCTTTTAAGGGTCGGCTCTAGCTGTCGGCCATGTTGGTTGACACTCCATAAGACCAATGTTAAATTAAAATCCATATTTTTCCTTTATTTTTGATCGGATAATTATGAACGATATGTCATTTTAAAGCTATGGCCAATACGCATGCAAATGGCTTTTCCAAAATTAAGAAAAACGTTTTGTTTAATATTTATTAACAATTTAAAAAATTAATTTTGAATAATTTTTTATGTTGTCACTATTAGTAATAGCGAAAAAGTACCAAGCCATTTGCATGAAGAATTTCGTCCCCAAGAGTTTGGTATTTTTTTGAAAACGCTATTTGAACAATTGCGGGTTTTAAATGGATTTAGGCTGAGCAATGTCCATGTAACCTACCGCCGCTATAGGGTGACTTTAAATATTTTTTTACGATGTAACTATTAATTATAGCGAACAATTATCAAGCCATTCGGATGAAGAATTTTGTCCCCAAGAGTTTGGTATTTTTTTGAAAACGCAATTTGAACAATTTCGGGTTTTAAATGGATTTAGGATGAGCAATGTCCGCGTAACCTACCGCCG
This sequence comes from Philaenus spumarius, assembly GCA_018207615.1. NCBI lineage: Eukaryota > Metazoa > Arthropoda > Insecta > Hemiptera > Aphrophoridae > Philaenus > Philaenus spumarius. The sequence goes on along the minus strand of JAGFPH010006541.1, from coordinate 71,839 downwards.
CTACGCTGGAGTCGCAGGTTGCTTTCTGTTTTACTAGAGCCGACCCTTAAGGCTCGGCAGGGGTGAAAAACTATTTCCACATCTCTCCAAGTGGCAGAGCTGTACTATTAGCATTGCGTTTGTTTCATTCTTCCGCTAGCAAATATAGGGCAGCTTCATAAAGGTGGAAAATAGAGGGCTACAGACATAACCCTGACTGTAAAAATACTGAAATGTGCATGCATGACAATGTGCGTGAGTATGTGTTATTAAATACACAGCTTTCTCTCACACATTCAAAATTAACGGATATATTACTTTTCTAGTATTTCTCCGCGAGTAACAAGTTGTGATAACCACCAGAGTGCAGGCTAAACACTCGAGTAGGAACACAAACGCCTACAAAATCGTACATGCTTCCACAATAAAGCAGATTTTTTCGACATAAATTATCATACTTTTATTTTATCATTATTACTCCAATAATCTTGTTACACGCTTAACATTGCTCTTAACCCTCGAACCGGCGGCTTTTAACGAAAATGGATTTGTTTGCGAGTGCAAGGATTTTTTCAAAAATTCGCCAAAAATAGTAAAAGAACCCCAATCCAAAAGTGTTCCATAGCTTTTTTTAGAGATAGGTTCAAAAAAAGTATATATGCCAGTAAAAAAATTATAGTTGTAAAATTTACAAAGTTATTACCTCAAGAAACAAAAAATGTTCAGTTAAAAAAAATAAAATTTCAACTTTAGGTCTACATAAGAAGTAGTAAACATTTTTTGTAATTTTTTCCATAAATGTAAAAAAGTTTCGTAATTTAGTTCTAAATAGAACTGTATAAAAACATTTATCAATTTCAAATTTATTATTTTGATTACACCAGTTTTTATGTTCCAACTACAAGGGTGCTAACAAAAGTAGGCCTGGCTTAAAACGTAATTTAGAAATATTTTATTTGACCAAAAATTTAATATTATTATAACAAAGTGTAGAGAATAAATCAAAGAAAAGAACGATATATTTGTCTTTTCTTAGTTCACTAAAGTGTTTGAAATATCTTTAGTTGAATAACAAAATGAGGTCAATCGAATAAAACATTCCGCGTGTAAACGAAACAAAACGTCCGTTGGGATTTACCGTGAGAATCAAATGGGCTAGACAGTCCCGTTCCACCGCTGTAGTTTACGAAAACCTTGTACTTTCCACCGCTCTTTGACTAAAGATAAAACTGGTTATATCCAGTTTAGTTCACATCGAATGAAAGCTGCAAGTTTTCTCTACAGAATTGTATAAAGAAATCTGTAAAAACATATGGGATTGTGGGCGTTATCTCAATTGACAAATTGTGCTGTTTCATTGGTTTCAAAACTGTCCAATCGCAAGGGTTTACAGAAAGACTAGTCATTCAAATTGTATGGTACTGACATCTGATTGCAAGGCATCTTTAGATAGATCAAATATTGACGAATCTTATGGTAGCTTTATAATTTTGATCAAAATATTACTGTAGATGGTCTGGGACGTTAAATAAGTGGGAAATAACAGTACAATTGTATTCGAATCCACGCGTGGAATCAGGTTTACAGAAATCTACAATTTTAAAACGACGATTACATATGTAAATATACGTTTTAGAAAGAAATTATAAATACAAAAATTAAAGTTTGAAACATTACCTTTCCAATGGAGTTTTTCTTTTTGAGATTGATAGATTTTTAGTGGGTCAAATATTCAATACAATCACTCGTTACAAATGTGTTGGAGTGACGGTACATTATGTACCGTCTGCCGGTTCTAGGGTTAAATAAGTTGAAATTCAAGATGGTGGCTGTGCCTGCCGAGTCTTAAAGACACTATTACGGAGGCAGTTTGTTGCTGGTATTCCCTTAGAGTTGTTCTTCGGAGTGGTGGAAAACTTCTGAGAATGACTTTACCAAAAATGTATACCATCCGAATGATGTTATTTTTAAATCCTAATGGGAATTAACTAGAATGTAAACACATTTTGAAAATACAAAGTTAAAAAAAAAATGTTTTATATGGCTCTTTAAAATGTGGTACTACATTCTATCACAGCCAATCAATTTAATACCCCATTTTATGACATAAGAAATAGTAAACTTATGTTTAATTTATTATGTAAAAGTACTTAAATGTGCATGCTTGACAATGTACAGTACGATTTTTTTAACCGTGCCCTCGTCCACGATTGTACAAACCTGAATGATAACGTTAGAAATCACTCTGTCTACTCTAGTTTTCTCCACGAAAACTGAGCCGAGCGGCGTGAAACAGCGAAAACCGAGCTTCAATAACACTGTCATTTAATACACTTAGCAGCGATGTAAAATTATGAAACTTTCACCGATACGCAGATAAGAATCATACGATTCGTATGATGTAAAAGAAAATCAATTACAAAACCTATTTCATATTTTAAAAATCAATATTACAACAATGTACTTTAATAATGACATGAAATTTTCACACCGCTGGATAGTTTTTTATTTGTTGGTCAGAAACAAAATGTTCGCGAGAAAGTTTTTGATAAAGGTCCAAATTAAATATTTTATTTGAAACATTTTTTCGTTTGACTTACGGTATGCTCGGTACAGCGGTGTAATGTGTGCGTTTCAATTAAAACTACACCTGGCCGGGCAGTGCCGCCAGGCCGTGTTTGGCATTTACCTTAACCACACCACAGTATTATTATTCGAATAATCGAACAAGAGACAAGTAGTCTATGACTCATTCAAGTAGTTTTTATTTCATAAATTTTATTCGAATAATTATTCAATCATTTTGGTTTATTCCAAGTTTGTGGAACTGCCTTTACAATCCCTCCCCGCTACACCGCTAGCCCACCGCTCGCTAGCCGAGCCAAGGGCACGGTTAAAAAAAATCGTACTGTATGTGAGTATATGTTATTAAATACACAGCTTTTTCTCACATGTTCAAAATTAACGGATATATTACTTTTCTATTACTAAACTATTTCTTCAACTGATGTCCTATGTTTATCATGTCAAGAAGTTATGCATAATATCAAATAAAAAAAAACTATAATTCCATTACTTTGGTAACAGCTGGATCTTTTGCGAATTCCATTCTGGATATATGACTGCTTTTTAAAGACACTTCTGTTCCTTTTACTTCCCCTTCCTCTAAAGTTGTTAATCCTGAAATCAATATGAATACTTTTAAATAAAATTGGATCGTTACTAAACAAGATAAATAAACCGAAAAAGTGTAAACTGAGGGTTTACACCATCAGTGCTGTGTGTGGCCAAATCTAAACATTAAAAAAATAATAACCAATTCTTTACAATTTCACTTGGCTTTCCAATCACATGAACAATTTTATAAAAACAAGAATATTTTTGTTCTACCATCTGTTATTATGGCGTAAATACTTAAAATTAATACAATAACTCTAGTTATCTTAACCTACGGCCACGATGGCCGTGGATGTTAAGGCGTCAAAGCTTTATCAATCGTCATGGCAACCATCAATGGAAAAGTTCTGGGTTCAATTCCCATTGACCCCAAATAATTTTCTAAATGGTTTCTTAACAGACATCATTGGCTGTGGTTCGGATTCCACATAAAACTGTAGGTCCCGTCTTCATTAGCCTTAAGTGCAAAACAGCAGGACGTTAAACACAAAAAAAAAATCTTAACCTACGTCCATGCCGAAAGTAACACAAACGAACTTTGTGTTTCAGAATTCAACGATAAATATCAAAGGACATTTAGAAACATTGGTAAACATTTTTGTTTTAGACACAGTGCAAACAGGTAATTTCTTTCTAAAACTCGTATGCCGTTTAGCAACGAGTAATCATATATTGTATTTAGTTAATTAATAATAAAAAGCTTAAAATATGCCATTCTAGAAGTTAACCGAAAATATAATACTTTTAATTGAAGCCTATAGATATGCCAAGTGTTTGTGGAAACCATGCGATCTGTGAGTGGAGATTAGTAACACAATTGGTGCACATATTAAATAAAAAACTTAGTGGCTTATTTCAATATAATTACTTTCACTTGAGCAGAACAAGATGTGTTTTGACATTGCTTCAGACATGCTAGAGCATGTAATCGGTGATAGATCAGTCTTCGAGGGTGAAGAAAGGAAGACAAGTGTCGACACACTGAACTTTCGGGAGAACATAAGCTACTTTTCCCATCCTATGGTCGCATACTTTTTTTTATCAAATCACAAATACACACAATGCAATTTTTTAATTAAATATAAATTTAGTTTTTGAAAACAATTAGGGATATAAAAATACAATAATCAAATTTAGCCGTAATAAAATTGCAGATACTTTAAATAAATTTATTTATACATAACAAGCTTTCCGACATTAATTTTCCACGTAAGAATTTCAGTGATAAGCTATTTGGTTTTCTCAACATGATTGTCATCTCAACCAATATATTCTTTAAACTAAGATAAGAGGTGTGTATTAAACTAACCACAATAAAAAGAAAATTTAAACATAACAAGTATAACTTACCGAAATTATGAGCTACCATAAACGCTAGTTGGTTAGTTCCAGGCTTGATTCTTAAAAACCCAGACTCTAAATGCATAGGGTTTTTCTTTTCAGGGTGCCAAGAACGTGCTGTGTAATTTATCAATGGTTGTCCCACGGAAGTAAAATCAATCTGTTCACAATATGTAAAGGGCTGAATAGTGGGATATTGTCCTTTTCCAGCCTTAGCTACCCACCTACCCAGTAGCCACGAAATGGGTTTCACCGCATCATGAATATTTGCCTGCATAGCCTACCTATTAAACAGTTAAGAAATATTTAAAATTGCATTAAAAATATATTTAACTATTTTAAATGCTGCTTTATATTTTTACTTTATTTAAGCTTATTTTATTTATAGTTATGCACAATATGACGGAAAAAGTTGAACAACCTGGAATAGGTTAGGAAAGAGAGTAATGCTACCAAAATATGCAAATTGTGATTGAATTTGTAAGTGGGAATATTTAGAATGTTATTTTCTTTTTTAATGGTTTGTTTAGCACTTTCAATTATTGTAAATATACGGCGTAAATTTACTATACGAACCTCGGCTAATATTTTTGCAGATTACGATCTTGTACAGGTAAACACATACTGTGACTAAAGTAAAGACTATAAATTAGAACTTAAGGCTATTTTTGTTTAATTATTCTTGCATTTCTGTTGCCGTAGGTCATCCGAGAGTCGAATAGTAAATTTGCACCTTTACCTGCATTCAACATTTAACACTAGAATATAAAACAAGGTTGTCATCTGCTAAAATATCAGCCCAGGGTCGTATAGTAAATTTACGTCGAAAAAATTTAGTTTTGTTTCTTTCCGTTCAAATTGATGTTAGGGGAAAGTAGGGTAATTGTGCGCATCCCAATATTCACTATTTAGGCTGTCCTTAGCTGATATCTAATTAGTGCTGCGAATAGCAGAAGGTAGGTTAACCGCTAGTAAGGGTCGGCATTTCCGCCATTTGCCTTATTTACATAGTGCGTGAAAGAAAAGGAAATCAACCTGTTGTGAAGTTATTTCGTCTACTTACGAATTAAGAAGGTACGTTTACAATTAATGATTTACTAGAACAGTCTTATTGTAGGCTTAAACTACGTTTAATAACGTGTTATTTAGTGTAATGTTGTTTTAAATTAACTTTGTCCTACTGGTGTTAGGTAAAGAAATTAAGTTTTGAGACGCTTTGGGGTAGTGGTACGCATACAAATTTAAATACGAAGCAATTTTAACCTAGTTTGTTTCGTGTATTGTTCTCGGATGCCGAGAAATTACATCAGAAAGACCAAAGCAGAGAAAGAGAAGAGATAAACAACATTCAGAAATACTTACTAGTACACCAATAAAAATAAAACTAGAAGCTGTTCAGAAAAAAGAAAAAAAAGTGAAGAACTGAAAAAGATGAGACTTGAAAAAAAAACAACAAAAATTTAAAGTTTAAAAACCAAACTGCAAAGAAAGCCATCAACAATCCTAAAGCCAAATCTAGTACCATGGAATCTTCAGACGAATAGATATTGATACAACCACTCTTTGCAATGATGATGAGTTTGATGACATCGGCTTAAACGTGATAGGAGAAGTCGGCGCATTCGGAGAAGCCCCCAACAAGATATTCGGCTTCTACGGGGATCATGGAAAAGACAAAGAACTTTGGTATAGATGCGTCCTATGTGGAAAGTGGTTTCACGCAGAATGTACAATGTATGAGAATCTGCAAAAAACTTTGTTTGCGATGTTTGCAAAGATTGTCCGTAGTTTAGATTTTATAATTCAGTTAAAATGTTTAATTTTTGTATTTTTATGTAACTATTTTTTTGTTTTTCTCAGACAAAGAACACTATTTAAGTATCCTACTATGTAAACTGTGTTATTTAAATTTGTATACAACAAATTTGGCGTAACTTTACTATTCAACTCTAGACTAATATTTTTGCAGACAACGACGTTGTTTTACATTCTACTGTTAAATGTTGAATACAGGTAAACATAATGTGACTAAATAGGTTAGGTTAGAACCTTTTAGGTATTTAAAAAAAATATTATTTTTGTATTTCTGTTGCCATAGGTTAGCCTAGAGTCGAATAGTAAATTTGCGCCACAAATTTTTCAGTCAAAACTCTGGTTTTTTATTTGACCTTCACGCATGTATTTCAGATGCGTACCATTACCCTACCACTGCACATAATTACCCGATGTTCATGAAACTGTGTTAGCAAAGAAAACTGTGTTAGTCTTAGAAAATTAGATGTTAGTAGGCTAATTATGTTTTCAGTTTCACTAAAACCTTAATGCACATGTAAAGTTAGATAACTATAGATGTTTTTAAAGGAAAAAAAATTTGATTTTGAGCAAATAAAAAATTATGATAAATCTTTTCCCTTAGGTGTGCACAATTCCCTTACTTTCCCCTAACGCTCATCTGCTGCACTAATAGCCTACCTAGTTGTCTTGCTCATATATTGGCACCTCTACCATAATATATGGTGAGAAAGCACTTTGTAAACTTTATCCCTCCAACCTTAATCAATGTGATAGGTTATTTTTGAGCTAAATCAAAACAAAATGTTCCTTTACCATAACATAATTATTAAGCCGACTGTAAAATTAATAAGAAAATATAAGATTACTTCACACATTACAGAATTAAAACAAATATATATAAATTACACAAAACTTCTTATGCCTAAAATATATTTTAAAAAAATTAAACTTTTTGATTACTACTTTACTACAACTCGTTAAAATAACATCAGCTGTTTACAAACAAAACGGAAACAAACAAAACAAAACATACTGCAACTGGAGGCTGTAAGTCTAGAAAAGTTAGTTTAAAGTTTAGGTCGCACCGGGTCAAAAAAATTAACCAGTTTTATAAATTTCACAATCGGACGCGCTCCTGAATCAAGTAGTTTATTGAATCATTCAAGTTACCTTTATTACTTCGTCTCAAGACTAATTTTATATTATTTGTGTATTCGCCTGCAACTATACTCTACAAAACAAAACTGAAAACACTATTATATAATAATTTTAAGTAGAATTACAAAATTTTAAGTATTATGCAATAATGTAATAACGTAATGTCATCTTTGTCGTCCGTTATTTTCGTTTTATGGTTTTATCGTTTTGCTTTAATTTATACCAACTATTAATCTTCAAATTGAATGACAGAAGTTGGTGCACTTAATATCCAGTAAAGATAGATAAACAACCTTGATGTTTTTTTTTTTTTTAGTTAGTTAGAAACCTAATAACCTATGAATATAAATAATAAGATTATTCTAGGACTGCAATGTTTTTAATTTTAAGTAGTCGAATTTAAATTAGTTCGAAGCATCTAAACAAAAATTAATTTCCACTTTGGAGTTGTTGGCATGCAGCAGTACAAAACAAGTACAGTATTCCATATTTTATTACCTCTATCCTTCAGTTTGTAATCTATGTGCAGTCTCAAGGCCTCTATGGATTTTAGCGTAGAATTTGTGCATCATTTCCGATTTTAGGTCTATAGTCACTAGTCAGACTGTGACTCTTGGTAATATTATCTCTGGACTGTGAGTACATTTTACCAAGATAAATTCCTCTTTTGGTTCTGATTTCTTAGATTGCTGTGCTTGTGTTGTGCTCTACGATGCTGTGAATTGGTAGTGAATACTCTTTTATACTATCGTTATCCGTTTGATTCTAGTCAGTATGTATAGTTTTATTACAATATATCTACGGTTATTCTACTTTGGGCTTAGCAATCTTCCATATTACAGTATATTTATTTTGAATTTCTGGTTTGTAAGCGGTAACGCTTCCTAAAAATGGAGGGTTATGCACAAACAATATAATACAATCTTGCAACTTAACTAAAACTATGAAGTAGGCCTACTTTAAAGGTATCAATTTTGTAATGATCGGATGACTTTTACTAAGGGATGTAATAAAACAATATTGCTTGTCTAGGCTCTAAATAAGTTCAGGCCTACTATTACACAATATGTTTTTGCAATTGCTCTGAAATATACACGATTAATAAGTATTGTTTAAAATATTAATAAGGTTATATTACATATTCCTTAAAATAAAGTAAAGGCACAAGTTTATTATTCGACCCTAGCCTAATATTTTTGCAGACAGTTTACATTCTACTGTTAAATGTTGAATACAGGTAATCATACTGTGACTATATCAAAGCCCACCCACCCCACTAAAGAATATCGTTGAGGGACGGGGCTTGTGTACACCGAGACCTTGAACGCTCCAATCGCCATAGTGCGATGTTGTCACGTTCTTCCCACGCTTCTAACTGACTGCGGCTGACTCCACGCATTTATAATTCTTTAAACTGTGCGATCAAGCCTCGAGCGGTAAATACCAGGAGTGTTCGAGGCTAGTAGGCTAGATATTTCAACGCTGCGTGCCCATCCTATTGGCTATCACGCAACGGTATTCTTTAGTGGGCTTTGATATAAATACTACTATGGGTTAGAACCTTTTAGGGGTTTTTGTTATTACTCTTGCATTTCTGTTGCCATAGGTTAGCCTAGGGTCGAATAGTAAACTTGCGCCTACGGAAATCTTGGTAACAGCATAGGCCTACAATTTATTCAAAATCTCAAGTTTATACTGTTCAGTTCTGGCATACTATAATTTTCTAAACACTTCTATACTTGTTTACTTTTCTTGTCATATGGCTTCTTTCGAATCTTCTACTGCACCGGGTTTGTTCGTGTAAACTATTGATATCAGATAGCCCCAAAGGAAAAAATCACAAACAGAGGTCAGGGGAACGTGCGGGCCAAGCAATGTTACCATTACGAAAGATGACGCGGCTACAGAATTTCATCTTCAAATAATCCATTACGGCATTTGCTGAGTGGGCAGTTGCTCCGTGTTGTTGGAACCAAATCTTTTTCATAGCTAGACGTTTTCTTTTCGGTTCAGGAATCAAGAAACTGTTCAAGATTCTCAGGTACCGCTCTTGGATTACTGTAACTGTTCACTCTCCTTCCTCGAAAAAGTATGGCCCGATGACACATTTATTGGTTACCCCACACCACACTGTAACTTTGGCACTATGCAGAGGACTTTTGTGCAATTCTTGTAAGTTTGAATCTGACGAATAGTGAAAATTGGGTTTAATCACAACCCATCAAGATGAAAATGAGCCCCATCACTCATTACAAGAATTTTGTCATCATCCGTCAAATCAATCATTTGCTCTGAAAATGTCTGACGATTAGCGTAACCATGAGGCTTAAGTTGTTGTAAATCGGCAAATGGACATAATCAGTATTCGCCTCACTGTTCGATCAGACATTTGAAGAGCAACAGCTTGTCTTTGTGTCAGTCGATGTGGGTTAGTTAGCACAGCTTGTCTCATTCGCTCAACATTGTCCGGTGTTCTGACGGCCTTTGGGACTACGTTTTAAGGGAACGAGTTAATATGAAGTTATTCACCCACACCTTGATTGTGTTAGGTAATGAAATGTTTCCTTTACGACCCAGATGAAAATTCCTGCGAAACTGATATTGTGTCGCAACAACAGAATCACCACTTTTAAAATACGTCTCAACGACAAACACACGGTCTACACTGCTCCATGCCGACTGAAGTGGCATTGCGTAAGCTTGCGTATGCACCACTCCCTTTCACACGACTGCCCGACTGTATATGAATGAAAACCGTCAGATATTTTTGCCTCACCCTGTATAATTTTTTTATATTGTTCAGGACATTAATAATAGTGTATCCTTATAATAACCTGAGCATCCTTTCCTTTCCTCTAAAACCTAAATAAAACTAAATACTTTGGCGGCATAAAAATCTTCAGTAATGTTAGGCCTATAAAAGTTATTAACATTATCAAATAATGGCAATATAATTTAGATTTACCTCAATGTATTTGAAAAAGGAAAACATTTCCTCATTTTTAATTTCAGAATAATAAAGAACTTCTTAAACCAGAAAAACATACGAAGAAAATGGAGGTTGAAGAGAGTATTATTGTTGATAGTGAAGCCGCATATGGATATGAAATTAAAGGTATGTGAAATATGCTTTACCTGCTACTACTTCAAAATAAATTAGCCTAAATTTATTTAACAAGCCTTTGCTCATAACCCGCATATGGATTTGAAATTCAATGTATTCCCATTATAATCTATGTTACCGGTATCCAAAGTGTTTCCCTACATTATAAACTATAGTGTTATATAAATTCTCCTTAAACAAAATAATAAACTATTTAAAGTGTGATCCCATATTTTAGAATCGCGGATTAACACAATGTAGTCTGGGACTCAAATTCAAAATTGAAAGGGGGACGGAAAGGAAACATCCGGCACGAGTCTAGTCGGCAAGCAAAGGCTATTTTTGTAATGCAAAAACAGCTGTGAGGCTTGTAAGAGGTCTACAAAAGCTGGAGTCCTGTAATGAAACTTTCAAGGAATTGGAGATACTCAGACTCCCCTGCATGTATAACTATATTCTTTCAAGCAATTTGTTACTTAACACGTTCACTGCTAAGGACACACATGTGAGCTTGACACTGACCACTATGAGAAGCTGCCGACGCACAGTGTATTGCACGCCAATCCCCTTATTGGGAGTATTTTCAATACAAAAAATTGGGATTACAATGCATTGCATGCTTCATACGCCAACCCCCGTTCTGAGTATTTTGAATACACAGTGCATTGCAGTTCATGCTTGAACTCTTGTCGTGTTCAAATCCCCCTAAAATTTATAATTTTTTTAAAACCTTTCTTAGCGAGCACCTAGGGCCCTAGAGGAAGCTACATACCAAATTTCTTCCAATCTGTTTGGTGGTTTTTGAGATTTCGTAATGAATGAGTCAATGAGTGGTATTTGGATTATGTACATATAGATTTTAAAGAACTTATTGAAAATTGTACCAATGATTAATATTATACAAAGCTCTTGCTATAAAATCGTGTGATGATAAAATCCCTTTCTTCTTACAGGTGAAGCCTATGATGATCAGCTGGATAGGAACGATTTGGAAACGAGAGATGACAATTTTTTGCTTTCCACCCTATGCAGACTTTGCACAAGTCCCAATGGAGATGATGGTAGAGATATTTTTGGATGTGATGATACTGACCAAGAAATACATGAGATGATCAAAGTTGTCTTCCCAGGAAAGGTAATTTTACATCATATATTTGAATTAATATTATTGACAGTTATTAGTTGAATAAACACTTCCCCTCTTTCCTATTACTATTGCAATTGAGTAAAGGTTTAGTGTGAAGCCTGCTAAATCAAAATCATAGAGGTTCAGTTATGTCAAAAAATGTGTCCTGTTATGCAGCACAAGATATATACAAAGTTTTGTTAACTTATTTTCAGCAACAAAAATGATAAAGTGGGTTAAAGGGACTTTATGGACACTCTGTACTATTACTCTGTGTACTAAAAAGTATTACTCTGTATACTAAAACGTATTACTCTGTATACTAAAAAGTATTACTCTGTGTACTAAAAAGTATTACTCTGTATACTAAAAAGTATTACTCTGTATATTAAAAAGGGAGTTTACATTGTGTTTTATTGTTTTTCTTCTTCGTGTATTACAAAACCTAATCTTGAAAATTGGTGAACTACACTTGATTGTTTTTGTTAAGACTTGATTTACAAATTTAGTCAAACTTTAAAATTGAATATCTCAAAACATGAAAATGATGGTTGGCACTAATTTTCTCCTATCCCTTCGATTTACTCATCACTTACTATTACGTATATATTATAAGCTAGAGGGCACCTGCCACAAAATAAAACATTTCACAATATTTGAGGCTGGCCCTTTCACTAATTGTTTTATTAATGTACAAAAAAGGGTAAGAATAATTTTTTGACAAAAATTAATTTATAACATTTGGTTTTTGCTTATTCCGAATATTGATTATAATAAATAATTATTGTGACTTACGGTCTCCAACATTTAAATTTGTTTACCTTTGTACGATGGCCATTTTGTCAATGTGTCGTGTTTACATACTAATTTATTATTTTGTTTGTGTTTTAATATACTGTGATTGAGTGTTAGTGTTTCAACAATTGATTATCTGTGAAACTTGACAATGGCTAAATAACCGAAACAACTGTCATACAACGATTAAAAAAAATTAAACATTGGAGACCATAGGTCGCAATTATTATTTAAATTAAATCTTAAAACATGATCTTAAATTCTGCTCTACTTTATGTTCTGACAGATTCACGAAGAAGATGGATTAACTCATTTCATATGCCTTGAATGCATTGATAAATTACGACAGTGCTATGAAATACTTGTGGTTTTTGTCGCTGCGGATACATATTTTAAAGATCAGCTGGCTGTATTGACCGAGAAAGATGTTCAAGAGGTAAAGTTTGTTTTGCAATAGCTCCTTTGTAGCAGTTACACTTTATAAATAAATACACCGTACGTCTAGCCCAGTGTAACCCCTTCAAATTACCTCTGAAGGTCTTTTGCTGTATTATTGCCTCAATATCAGACTTTACAATTAAAACTTATCATTTCAATTTCTTATTGTTTGCCAAATTCTGTAGAGCCACAAATTTTCTTCGTTTTAACGCGTATAATTATTTGTGACAGGATCGCTTTGGCTACTTTGGAAAATTACAACTTTAATCCATTTGTAAAAAATTGTAGTTTACTTTATTCAGGAAAAATTTTCTTTGAGTATTTCAGGAAAAAAATAAAATTGAGCTTTTCAAAGAGACAAATAATTCGACCATGAACGCCATGAACTGACTGCTGACGTGAGTTGGGTGAATTTTCAAAATTAAGTTTATATGTTTTAGGGGTTTCCTACCATTTCTGAAATTGATCTACTCACAAAGGCGCTGAATAACTACGAATATATTAGTAGAATTTGTTTGCACCTAAGCCCCCAACTTCGACGCACCTTCGTTCCACCTTACTTTGCACCTTGACCCTGTGGCCTCAGGTTATGGACAGTTTAATGACATCCCAAAACGTGTTCTGGTGACCATGATCCAATGCTCGTTTACTACCCTCATCCCAACCTTAGGTCTCACCATGAGGGTCATTTTAATAGCTCATCATTCCTATGGATATTGGCTAATGAAACAAATTGTAACATTTTTTTGGGGGTTTTTATCTAAAAAATAAATATAGGAGATTATTATGATCATTTTGTTTTTTTACACGACCTTATAGCCCCTCTGGTTCCTCCAAAATCGATGAAAACTTGCAAAGCTCAGTCCATAATCCACGGCCGCAAAGTCGAAGTGCAAACTAGCAAAGCGCGAACTATAAATGTAAGCTGAGGTGCAAAAAAATTCTACTAATATATTCAGCACCTTCGTGAGAGGACCAACTTCCCAAAACTGTTGGTTGAAACCTTAAAATATATAAAGTCAGTTTTGGAATTTCGCTAACTTACGTCAGCAGTGCAGATACGTGATAGAATTATTTTAAAATTAATATTCGTTTAGCTTATCTTGTAATGCTTGTTTCAGGAGTCACTGGTTGAAGATACAACTTCTGATGGTTTCTACAATGAGAACAGTAACAATCTGGAATTGTAAGTAAAGACTTGCTACACATTTATATTACAGTGTTTAAAATAGATTAAAGTTTTTGTCATTTTATAATTATTAAAATACACTGTCTATAAATTTACCTATCTATGCTGACAGGGATTTTTAACTCGGAAAATTTGTACAATTATAAGGATTGTAAAACTGTAGGCCTATTTGTTAAATTTGTTTATTTATATCATTTATTATAATACTATTTAAAGTATTTAAAGAAAGGTACAAATATCGTTTAGTTGATTTTTATTTCATATTGACAGATCAAATGATTGAGAAGTTATTAATATTATAACGAAAAAATTAATAATCGAATATGTTTATATGAAGGTGTACAAATGTTTCTGAATTTTCGTTTTCTTTAGAATAGAATAGAATAGATTTATTTTGCTTTTAAACATTTGTTTACAATGTAATTAGCAATAGTCCATTAAATTTAAATTCTTAAAATTTGACATTTCTTAAAATTTAACATATTTCTTAAAATTTAACAGTTCTTAAAATTTATCATTTCTTCAAATTTAACATTAATTTATTTAAATCAGAATTCATATATTCCTCTAATGAATAGTAGGTGCTTTGTTTCAGGAAGTCAGATATACACTTTTTAAAATTCTTTTCAGTCAAAGATTGTATAGTACCTGGCAGCTTATTATATAACTTAATTTGTTGAAAACTGTGGCTTTTATATGATCTCACAAGCCTGTTAAGAGGGGCAACCAAATCCTGTTTATTTCTAGTGTTATAGCTATGTCTTGAGCTGTGTTTAACAAACTGTGAAATATTCTGATTAACATAAATCAAATTCGAATAAATATATAAAGAGGGCAATGTCAAAATCTGTAATTTAGAGAAACTAGCTCTACAAGACTCTCTATCTGATAAACCTGCCAATATTCTTACAGCTTTTTTTTTGTAATAGAAAAACTTTGAAAGTGAGACTGGATTTGTGAGACTGGAAAACTTTAAATTTGTATAAACGAATACATTGATGATAAAAGGTTGAGTTTATATTCAGTTTATAACCTCAAAGTAAATCTTATAACGTATTATAGCATACATTAGTTGAATAACTTAAATTTCTTTTAAATTTACTTCACAAGAAATTATGATTGAAGTTGTAAACATAACCCCAAATTATGTATGCAAGGTTTTGTTAAGTATTGTAGATGATGGGTGAAATCAGCTGTTCTATTATATGTTACTCGTGTACATATTCGCTTTTATAGGAGTTGATTTACAAACATAAGATTGAGATAGTAATATAAGTTTTTAAAACATTTAATGAATTTTTAAAAATTTAAGTTCTCATAAATAATATACTTATTACTTAAAGACAATTAAAAAAACAATGTTGTTAACTCATGACTATAGTGGCTGGAGTAGACATGTAAGTAAGAAAGCACTGTTTCCAGCAAAGAGCACTTCCGGTCACTTTAGATTTAGTCTAGGATTGTTTACGTTTTCACATACACTTTGTTTTACTATAGTTATCAGCGAATTTACACGGTGTAACATTTTGTATATATCTAAGTAATTTCAAAGTTAAAGAGTCCTGGTTAACAGATAAAAATACAATGAAATGTAAGATTCAGTATAAGCCTACCTACCTACCAACCTACTTATATAGCCTAGCCTAGAGCAGTCAAAATTAATATCTTAATAAAGTAACTTCGGGATTTTGAATGAGTAAATTAAATCACAGTAAATACACAAATGATAACAAGCTTAAGCTAAATTAAATTAAACTTACCGTATAACATAAATAAATCAAATTTTTAATCATTAAAATTAGCCTATAAAAACAAAGGCAAGTAAGAACAAAATCATTGTGTTTAACCGATATAGATTAAGTTAGTTTTAGTGTAAATGAAATTGTAAATTAAGTAGAAGCATTGTGTATAATTTGAATTATAAATGATTACTTGTAAAATTCTAAAAGAAAGTTAATGTGTTTCGATAACCTTAAATACAATCGCGTACGGAATACAAACTCGATTCACGGCAGAGGTGATGCCATTGTCTAAACTGTGATCTAAGAAAAAGAGCAGGATTCAAAAACAGCTGTGATAAATACAATACGATACTGTTATGTGAAAATATAAAATGAATATTTTGGACTTTATTAACAATTCAAAGTGAAATAAACATTAAATATAATTAAAAAAGTGATACCAAGGGCATAAAATATAACGGTAGTTGTAAAGTTCGTTATATTTAATAAAACGTGACTACATACACGCTAAGCAAATGAACACTGCTAACAGAAGTTATGGAGTTAACTATAAATGGCCGTATCGATTCTTGGAGCGGTAATTGTTTAAATATATAGGCTTCCTTTTACAGTCCTTTCTGAATAGCCATATAATACAGTTGCATTTTGATGAACAGTAATTAAACCAAATTTATAAGAAGAATTGAATTGACTTAAAGACTTTTGAACTCTAAATAGAAGGAAACTAAAATTAAATATCAGAGTTATAATAAGTAAACCTGTTTGTATCAGTATAGAGTAGAATCTGCAGCCTAGGTAATATTCTAAAAATTTTTACCAACCCATATAACAAAGTACCAGAAATTTGATCTTCTAAATTAATAGACTTGAGAACATTTAATTTAACTTCGATTTGGCCATATATATTATATATAATAGTGAACATTTTTTTAAATAATAATAAATTTAGTTTGTAATATTTCTTTGTAGTAGTTTTAAGTATAATATTAAGTGATTGCATATTTAACTAGCCAGGTACTCTTTAACCCGAGAGAGAGAGAATATCAATTAAAATTTGTATAGTCATTAGTATATTAAGCCTATACATCAAAGAAAATAATATTGTTTCAGTGCTCTAATAAACTTAAAAAATAATTGTGTAAAGAGAAAGTAATTTCAACTTAATAAAGTACAAATTTTGTTAACCAAAGAGTGAGTCATTGTAGAAGTTTGGAACAAATAGAATAATAAAACTCATTAATATCACATTATAAGTTTTGGCTTCCACAACTAGTGGGGCATTTTTTTAAAAGGAAAAGTATAGTATTAAAATTTATAATACTTGTATTATAACGGGAAAGATGAGCTATTGCAGTGACCCTTATAGTGCGACCTAAGGTCGGGAGTAGTAAATGAGCTCCGATCATGGTCCACAGAACACGTTTTGGGGGTCATTAAAAATGTTATGTATATATGTGTTAGCATTCTAACGGCTGCATTTTAAGTCCGATTTTGTCTAAATTTGGTACACACGTCGTTCGGACTAGTTTGTTACCCAAAAAAAATCCAACAATCAGAAGCACGTTTTTGACCGGAGTAACTTTTTTTTTAGTACAAGAATGAAACTGTTTCGGTGTTTTATCTAAAAAAAAAAAATACGTGTAGTATATTATTCTGCACATTTTGCTTTTTTACACAACATTATAGCTCACTTGGTTCCCCCAAAATCGACCAAAACAAAAAATACCATAAAAGTACCCAGTTCAAATTCACGTAATTGATTTTACCGTGATCGTCTGATCCAAGGTCGAAGGCTGAGTTTGTAAGCTGCGAGTGAAGCGAAGCAGTCGTAACCCGAGGCCGCAAGGTCGACGTGCAAACTCGCAAAGAGACTTTTTCCAGTGGAACGAAGGAACGCTTGAGTCGAAGCTGGAGGCTTAGGTACAAACAAGTTCTACCAATATATTTCGTAGTATTCAGCGCCTTTGTGAGTAAATCAATTTCCCAAATAGTTGGTCGAAACCCTTAAACATATAAATTGAATTTTGGAAATTCGCTCAACTCACGTCAGTGGTTCGCCTGCGTGGTCGAATTATTTGTATCTTCTACTACAAATGTGTTTCTATAAATTATTTCCCCATAAAAGCTGAACAAACTTCAGCTGGATTTTCAGTTTGAATAAACTTACCATCGCATTAATTTCTAAAAAAATAATCTGAGATGAAAACCCGTAGGGCAATAATTTTACTGACGCAGACGTCTTCTGTGTTACTAATTCTCAAATTTATTTCCTGTTCGCAGGTCCGATTCAGAAGAGTTCTTGACATCTCAACATACAACATTGCAATCGATTTTAAGGATTGATAACTCAAATAAAAAATGTGATCTGTGTTCGAAAACGTTTAGTTCCGTCCAGGCTCTCACTATACACAGACGAATTATACACAAACACCGTATGGCTACGCAAAGGTTTAACCATTACCAGTGTCAAAAATGTCCGGTAGCGTACACTTCGTTGATAGCTTTACAGTCGCACGTGAAATACAAACACATCAAGGAAAGGAACCAGAGCAATATTCATTTGTGTCAAGACTGCGGATTAGCCTTTAAGCGTAAATATTTACTACGCGAGCATAAAAGAGAAACTCACAAAAAACACATCTGTAATTCTTGCGGAGAAGCGTTTTTCCATTCTAAAGCCCTCGCAATTCATACGCAGAAAGTGCACAGTAATACCACTTGTTCCGTTTGTGGTAAAAAATTTAAAACCAGTTACTGGCGGATAATGCATGAAAAAACTCACGAAACTGACAACTGCCACCTCTGTTGGGTTTGTGGTAAAGTCTGTATCAGTAAAAGCAGTCTACGGACTCATATGTCTCTACATTATAGTTCAAAGTCGTATACTTGTGAAGTTTGCAATAAAGAATTGAAATCTGCCAGCGGATTAAAGCACCATAAAGAAATTCATACGGACAGAGAACGCGTTTTTAAATGTAACATATGCGAAAAGGCTTTTACCTCGAAAGTGATATTAAAACAGCACGGACTGAGTCATTCCGGTTTAAAACCTTACGCTTGCACCAACTGCGGAACTCAATTCAACAGACTAAGCAATCTCAATTATCATATAAAACATTACTGCTCGCATAAGAAACCCTTTAAATCGCAAAAAAATAAAAAGGTTTTGAATCCGGCGTACCAGTGTGAAGTTTGCAATTCGACATTTGTTTCGAAACTGTCGTTTAAATATCACATTTCCAGGCATACCGGCAATAAGAACCCGTTCGATTGCGAAGAATGCGGAGCGGTATTTTCATCCGTCAGCAGTTATAGACAACACAAACGTGAACACGCAGACGATCGTCCTTACGTTTGCGAAACTTGTGGGAAAACGTTCAAAACCAAAGCTACGTTGAATATACACACATCGACTCATAACAACTTGTACCCGTATAGTTGTTCGGAGTGCAATCGCTCTTTTAAACGAATTTCCTCGCTTAAGCTTCATCAGTCAGTACACACAGGTAAGGTTCTTTTACAACGAATGTTCCATCACTTTAGAATCAAATTATTTAACACGCTGAAACTTATTTATCCTAAGTTAATGTTACTATAGTATAGCTTGTTGAATTATTCTACAATATAACCCTAGAACTGATAGAGATTTTGTGACGTGATAGTCGTAATTTAGAACACATTAATCAGCTGTTGATTTGCTTGGCTTCTGCTAACTTTATTTTGATGAAAGTTATACTAATCAATTCTTTAGATTATATCCTACAAATCTATGGTAAAATAATCGATAGTTGGGTTATCTTGCATGGGTTGCAAGGTTCAAAAGAACCCCTCCGGCGTCGACCAAATAGATCTTTTGTCTCCCTAAACTTTCTAGTTATTCCCACCTCGTAACCCGTCTTCCTCATAAAGTCACAGATACTACCCATTGGGTTTCCTAGGATAGTTCCCCTTTCCTGCCCTAGGGTGCCTAGGGTAAAAGTTCTTTCTCTACCTAAAGCTTCGCATTCCAATAGGATGTGTTCCGCCGATCCTTCAGCCAGTCCGCATTTCCTACATATACTCTCCTCAGCAATCCCAATTCTATGTAGGTGTTTCCCGAGTGACCCGTTAATAGGCCAACCACCCATCTCATGTTTTCCCTTCCTGGTGAGTCAAGCTCTTCAGCAGGTTTCCTGCCTGGCTTAAACAATTTCCTGGCAAGTCTACTCGTTCCTGAATCCCTCTAGGCTCTGTCTTTGCCCTCCTGCATCCACATCGCATCGGCTCAGGGCCCACAAGAAGAAACTCAGACCCTTTCCTGGCTGGGTTATAGTTGCTTTGTAAACTGGCCAAAAATAAATCAAAACCCCATGCATTGCCCCAGTTGCCTGTTCAGTAATGCTGCGGTATGTGATATTAGTTTTGAAGAAATAACTTTTTGTTTTGTATATAACTTTACAAACGTGAGGACCCAGTTTTTTCATAATAAAACAGTGAAACATTTATCACAGAATAACATTTTATTGAAACAGATTGATGCCTTAGCTATAATATTATCATGTTCTGTAGATAATTCCAAAAAAAAAGATGTATAAAACATTATTATTTACCTATATAACAATATTATTTTTTATGATTTTTCAAACCGACAACTGCATGAAATGCTACAATTGCCTATCAGTTCCAGGGTCAAGCAAATAATCAATACAAAGTATTGATAATAAATAATTTATCATAAAGCTAGTTGAAGAAATACAATAGAGAACGAATGAGGAAGTGTAGTGTAATGAAGTAATAACTGTTGGCAGTTTGCCCAAACAAAATACTGTATACCCTCCCTTGACTGTACAATTCAGAGAGTCACATTCAATACAATTCAAAATAAACGTTTATTACCATTCACGTGGGGATTAGTAAATGAGCACCGTTCATGGTCCCCAGGACACGTTTTTTGGTGTCAACCTTTTGCACTCTATTTATTTGACACTTGGCTGCTCCACCAGCTCCAATTAAAATATGACTGTTTGCAGAATTATTTTTGTAAATTCGCAAAAAAAATCCTATAAATAGTAAACATAAGTTATTATATATCATTTTGTTCGGAATAAAACAGAGAATAAGGAAAAAATTGTTGAAAGATTAAATAAAAATTGTTTCATTGAGTAGGCCTATTTTTAATATAATCGGTCAAAAAAATCAATCGATTATTTTGTTTTGTAATGAAATTAAAAATAAGAATAATAGAGTTTAGAGCTTTTAAAATACTTTATTACACTAAATGTGACCATAATAAATAATTTAAAAAATATTCTTGAGGTTTAACAACATTTTTTTATTGAGTAGGCCTATTTTGAATATATTAGGTCAAACAAATAAAAAAAATATGTTTTTTTTATGAATTTAAAAGTAGTAATAAAAATGATTAGAGCTTTAAAAATAGTTTTTACAGTAAATATGTCTGTTTAAGTATGTCAATTGTATTTATATTTATTTAAAAATTTATTTTAACAATAAAATTTTTGCGAAATAATGGTACATAACCACGTTAACGTATAGTTTAAACAGTTGCCATTTCTCAACACAAAATAAAACA
Organism: Philaenus spumarius; assembly: GCA_018207615.1. Taxonomy (NCBI): domain Eukaryota; kingdom Metazoa; phylum Arthropoda; class Insecta; order Hemiptera; family Aphrophoridae; genus Philaenus; species Philaenus spumarius. The sequence continues at coordinate 50,425 of JAGFPH010006541.1, read as the reverse complement.
AAAACAAGATCTTTGCATTAACAAAATTTACATAAAACTGCAAAATAATAACGTACAGTAAAAATAAATACCACTTGAAAAAGCGTAAACAAAAGTTACAAGACGCAAGATAAAAGACGATGCTATTTGTATTTCTTGATCATGACTGGCAAACAGCTGCTCAACTTCAGAGAGATATAAAATATATTCAACCGTCAATATAATCTGTCACTGGTTTCTAAACTGTTTTAACAACATTGAAGTCTCATTAGACCGAAAACCACAGATTCTACACTTGTTTAGAACATAGAAATCATATTAAAACGTGTGTCGGAATGAGTCAGACAGTGGAGTGCAACGGCAAGTTAGCGATGTCGGACTGAGTTCGCCTATGGAGCGCAAAAGGTTAAAATTTGTATACAGGGTGATCAACTCAAGATGGCTACCATTGGGATCTCAGAAACTATAAAAGTTACAACAAACTTTAAATTCTTACACAATACACAGTGGTTGCGTCAGCGATTATTTAACAGTAATTTAAGTACGTTTTTTGTATAAAATAAAGTATTTGTCAAGTTGCAACAGCTTTTTAACATTCCATTGTACAAGATATTGCAGTTTGAGTTAAATTTTATTGTTTGCAAATGGTAAATGGTAAAACATGCCTGTGTAAAAACATGCCTAAATGGTAAAACCACTGTGTATTGTGTAAGAATTTAAAGTTTGTTGTAACTTTTATAGTTTCCGAAATCCCAATGGTGGCCATCTTGAGTTGATCACCCTGTATATATACACACTAACAATTTGGTACACATGTTGGTTTTCTAAGTTGCTCAGAGTTCGTTAGCAAAAATATCCTATAACCAGAAGCATGTTTTCTGACCGGATGTAAAAATTGGTTTAGATTTTCCATACTAGAATGAAACTTTTTTTCGGTTTTTACCTATAAATATAAAAGAACCCCGTATTATTTACCTTGTGAAGCTAGTTTGTCCGATGCGAGCGAAACGAAGCAGTCCATAATTCGAGGCCGCAAGGTCGATTCTACTAATATATTTCGTACACGCATGCAGCTAAGCGCCTTTGTGAGTAGACCAATTTACCAAATAGTTGGTTAAAACCCTAAAACATAAACTTAATTTCGCTCAACTGGCGTCAGCTATGTGGTCGAATTATTTAGATTTGTTTTAGTTTTGAATCTTTATGACAATCATTATTTACTGATTATAACTTTTTATTTTTAATGAAAAAAAAAAGAAATATGTTGGATTCGAGTTGAACAGTTAAGAGTTAAATGGAATAATGAAGTTGGTTGTTGTAAACATAAAAACTAAACTTGTGCTTGTAATGCAGGTGGAAAGCCATACAGATGCGGAATATGCTACAGATCTTTCTCTCGTAAAGGAGATGCTAAAACTCATTTATCAAGATGTCACAAAGTAGACATAATAAAGGGAGAACCGGAAGAGGTCGAGTACAAATACTCGGAAGTGGTTATAGACGCTAAGGATTCGGACTTCCCAGTTGTTGCTGGAGAGTACGTGATAGAAATGTCTGGGGACGTGGAGGTCGAAACAACGTACGAAGAAATCTAGTGTTAATGTTATCTGAACTATATCAGTAAATAGTTAAACAAATTTTATATGAATCTATTGTATTTGTAAATAATGTACAACAGTTTTAACAAACTTAATTACAAGGAAAAGTATTATTTTTACAGAGTGATTAAACTTTCCACATTTTTAAGAACAAAGTCGCCATTTTTCACTGACCCCAACTCATAGCAATGCAAATGAAAGATAGTCAAAACTAGAATGTTAGTAAGAAGGGAAAATTAGTCTATCCTTATGCTCCCAACACTCTTTTTTTTTTGAAAATTTTAGGAACATAACTAAAAGTTAAAGCTACAGTGTTTATTAGACTTTTTAAAATAGACTTTTAATTAATAAGTCCCCGCTACTTTGTCCCATTCAAGCATTTTTATATTTAAGACTGCTAGATTTCTAAAAACATTATGATTTGAAATGTTTACTTTAAATTCAAAATATTAGTTCAAATAGTCTTTTCCTCAAGCTACTACTTTAAGGGTCTGCTCCAGTAAACGAGAAAGCAACCGGAAACCCAACCGCTTCTCGCTATATCCCTATCTGAACAGTGCAATTTCTTGCAGCTGAACGCTTTGACATTGCCTCATTTCAAACCATTTTATAAGTCTATCTTTTGTAATTGAGTGTTAAAAAAAAAACTGAATATTCTTTATAAAATTTCGCATCCGGCTTGTAAATTATTTTTTATTATTAATCTTTTATTGTGTTAGGAAAAAAATTCAAACTTACAAAATGTCAATTACATAACAAATCAAAAGCATTTAAAAAACTGTAAATTGCAAGACGGATGCGTATTGTGACAGTGCTTAAAATGAGACCTTGCAAACAATTTTATGATAAAAAGTAAACGAAATAAATGGTTTGAAATTTAACATTGCTCTTATGGAATAAAAATCCAAGATGGCCGCCACACAGCAGACCCTTAAGAGGCCTTTTCTGCCTCATTAATAGGGTTAATTAGAACAACTTATTACACGAGGGCCGAAAAGATCCCATATAAAAAGCATTGAGTTCACTTGTAAAGTGTTTTGAATGGTTTTTATTTGACCACTTTTCTGCCCGCTAAATCATATGTCAGTAAAACAGCTGCTGTAACAACAATGCATCAATGTACTTCCGTGTGTATTCTTGGCATAACCTCAAATGTTTTTGTAAATATGAATGTCCATGTTTTAATAAAGTTTCCTCCATAGTAAAACGAAAATTATTTACCGAAACTGTAGCTGGAGGAAACTGTTATTTGCAAATATATTAGTCGCCCTCGTGCCGTACCATTTCGTTTCGGGGCAACAAAGTGACTTTCCCCCCTTAAGACACATATAACATATAACTATTAATCTACAAATTTGCAGTGTTTTAAAAAACCTAGCAAAGTTTTAGGTCAAATACGATTCTAAAATGTAAAAAGACAATTTTTTTTAGTAAAGCAACTAAAGGTTAGCTAAAATTATTATTTTTCTGAAATTTTACATGTTTTGTTTTCTTTTATTTTGATGTATCATAAAGTTATGGGTTTTTGTTACAATTTGTTTAGTCGGAGCATGAGGACTAACACCTTCAAAAATATTTTAAACTTTTTCCCCCCCCCCCCCCCCAATAATAAACATCTCGGATATAAATGTGTAATGTTTAAAACGCTCATCCTGTAAATATAATCCTGTTGTTTTGTTATTAACCCTTTGCGTTGGATTTCCTCACACTTCAAAGTTAATGATTTGTCTAAAGGAATATTAGTACACTTGGGCATACTAGAATTTATTCATTGGAAGGCAATGTATTCAAGTCCTGCTCTGAGCTTTGGAGCAAGATGGTTTCCCACAGTCAGCTTGAAGTTGAAAAACGCCAAAAAAAAATCATCAAATACTTTTCTACACTCTATCGGGACATTCAGAATTTGTTTATTTTCTAAGAGTACCTAAACGGAAATATTCGTTTGCCGGAATTTAAGCGAAGTCTACTAGGAGGTTGTAGCCAAGTCTGTAAATTAAAAGATCCCGAATACGGGAAATGTGGCCTGCAGAACGCCTGATCTACGAGCGCGAGAGGTTTGAACAGACGAGTTATGAAACCTTTGGAAAACTATCCAAGGGACAGAACATGCCCCAGTATAACCTTGTCAAAAGGATGCTTAGGTTCACTAAGGTTATGGACCTTGACAGAGGTAACTAGTGGTTTGACATCCTTTATATGGGAGTGCAATAAGCCCTTGAGGCTGACGTGCATAAGGATTGCACTGCCCACTCAAGAAGGAGAGATAGTATGCTCGGTAATTAATAAAAATTACAAAAAAAAGTTATTTAGCTACGATAACATAATTCAAATTTATGTTCCGTCATCTAATTCTTAGTTTATAAAACGTGTTACAGCTGTTTCACGGTTAATTGCATTTTCAAAACACTGCACATGAAACACATTAAAATACAAAACACACACAATAATTCTACGTCCATTGGGACGTCGTCAAAAATAAAACGGCATTCAAAAATACACAAAACGTCCGACATATTTATAACTTGTTGGCCAACAGCTGTAACACGTTTCATAAACTGAGAATTGGATGTCGTTAAGAAACATAAATTTTAATAAAAATGTTTTGAAGTCTTAGGGTGGTTGAAACTGAACTTCCTCCTTCACACTTCACTTTCAATGGCCTTGTTAACTGTAGTCCTATGCAAAAAAACTAAATATATATACAGGAATATAACACACGCTTACTTGAAATGAGTAACGCGAGAGCCAAAAAATTCAGAACAGGTCCGAAAGAACTGAGTACCGCAAGCAAACTTTTAGGAGAGGAAATAGCACAAGCATAGGAATATGTTGTGGAAGAGGCCATTGAAAGTTATGCAAGATTAGGAAGGTTAATTTTAACTGCGCTAAGACTAACCATTCGCAACACATGATTAGATGACACCATTAGACACAAAATGATTGATTCTTTATGTCTAAATACCTGCAGTTAAGCAAATTCAGTCCTTCATTGTATTGTTCCAGCTGCTGTATGCATTGAAATTTTGAACACCAAATAATAATTTCTGTAATTTTTAATTAGATCTTAAAGACAAACATGTAAAAAATTAATATGTTAATTACACATTTACTTTTTTTAAATTACATTGTATTTTCTCCATCATTTTAAATACAGTATTGTCAGTTTAGATGTAGGGCCTAACGTTGAAAATCATTCGTTAAATAGAGGTTCTCATTAGGTTTGAGGAAACCCCTTTCTAGCGAATAATGGCTGTCCTTAACCTCAATATAATAAACCTCGGTTTTAAGAATATTCTGATATAACGAATGTTTTCTTTGATCCCTTGAGATTCATTATATTGAGGTTCTTCTGCAGTATACAATGGTGTCAATAAAACAGTTACAGACTATGGAAAAAATAATATATTTATTTAAATTTGTATACAATTTACAATAAAATTTTAACACTATATCAGCGGGATTTTATAATATTTATAGTGGGACTCAGTTACACTAGGGGTTTTAAAATATGGTACCCTTAAGTCCATTATCCCTCTCCCTGGTATTCCGTAGTAACTAGTAGCGATTTATTTTTTCCACTCCCTGTCTTTCCGCACCAATCCGTAGCAGAACTTTTAAATGCGTATAACTTCGCCATCTGTTGGAATATTTTAAAACTAACTTCAGAATCGCGTTCAGAGAACCTTTTACAGTACAGTTGTATTTGATTTTTAATTTCTTCCAGCTGTTAACGGTTTTAGATCTGTGTTTATAATCATCTGTAGCACAACTTTTGTAAACCAAGAGTCACGTAAAACATGGCTAGACTGAATTTAAAATACATGGTTAATTTTTTGATTTACAGTTTATGGCCTAACAAATATAAAGTGTCTCTTAACATTTTTGTAAAAGTTATAATGTGAGTGAACATATTTTCAATTTGTTTTTTATTTGGACTTTTAAAAAAATTCAGTGCTGCATTAGGTAAGTAAATATACAAATTTTGTATATACCAATATAATATTAAGTTATGGTAAAAATTTCATGTATATTGAATAAGTAGTTAATTAGTTATCGTAGTTTGAATGTAAGTGACAAATTTGGCCATTTAAGATGTCTGGCATGAGGCACTTGGTGTCAATTATGAATACCAGGGAAAGGGTTAAACATATGGTAATTAATTTGATTCATAATTGGATAGGCCTAATCATCGTTATGCCATTTAATCATATTCATTTCATCTATGGAAAGTTCAATGTGTTTTATGGCTATCAAAATTCAACTCCAATGCAAATTGAATGTTTGCGCATTTCACGAAGAAGATTTATTCAAAAATAACATTCTAGGTTGGACCAAACTGTTGAAAGACCAGATAGTTTATGCAAAAAGTGTATTCGACAATCTAGAGCCAGATGTTCCAAAAATGACAGTTCACTTTTAAAAACAGCACACGTTTTCATTACAGACTTTTACAAATCCCCACTATTTCGAAAATTTACCTATTCCGAACAGAGTTAAGAAAAAATACAGATTTTTAAACGTAAAATTAGGAGAAATTAGAAAGACGTTTGAGAAAAAACATTTACTGTTATGAAAATAAGTTGATGCGCCTGGAACCAAACTGGAATGAAAGCTGATTGTAACATTTCCAGTCCGTATGACAGAAAGAGGAAAAATATGCAAGTAAATTCCCATAAAGTCTAAACACAGAATGAAGGTCTAAAAACTAATGTTCTCTTCACGTTTTCCGGGAAGGAAGCTACCGCGACAAGCTTCTGGTGAAAAGGATACCAAGTCCTTGAGAAAGAAGGATGGATTAGATAGAACAGCTAGGCACTAGTAGTGTTGTTGCCAGTTGCGTTCATCCGTTTTTGTAATCTCGAAGGAATTTTTTTTCTAAATCTTTTTTCAAGACAATTCGGTATTAACTGTCAGACTGTGGAGTAACAAAACGGACAGATCGAACAATCTATCCCTTCCCTTCTTAAAGGAATCGCAACGGAAGGAACTAATCCCGGATGAAGTAAACCTACTCTAAAGCGAGGTCAAGAGCATTTAATAAATTCAGTTTGAGCTTTCACCTCCTCCGAGCCGATCTAAGCAGATGTCCCCGCATTTAATTTACGCCTTAACAAGTCAATACGTTGATATTATTCATGAAATACGCCTAGACCGAATAGTGTGCGGGACTCTACTATATTTATATAATTATGCAACCAGGAGATGTCTTTGCAGTACACATTCTAGATGAAGTCGAGCTTAATTTTTTTTATAAGTAATTATGTAAGCGGATTCGAGTTCTAATGGATTCCGAATACTATCGCTCATATGTTCGGCGAGATTTAACTCTCGGAATGAAGTACAAGTTTATTGTGAAGGAAGAAATACATAGCATTTTTGGAGGTATACAATCTAGGCCTTTATTATTATTATTGTCTTATAGTAAATTTGCTCGCAATTTTGTTGCAAAATATATACGGCCTTGCATCAACAGTTTATACAAGTGAATGGTTACATGGATTGAAAGAAAAGGGTGTCGATTTCTTTTATGACTCTGATGCATAAAATGATTGGTTCTGATATACCGGGTGTCCCACGAAGAGGTCCCTATTTTTGAATTGATATGACAGACGTATAGAGCGCGCTACAGACTTGAAATTCTACAGTCGTGACTAACACATATGTAAAAGAAATACCCCTGAGTATCAGTTAATTCTGACTGATCCAAACAAAATGGCGGAAAAACAAAAAAACTACAAAATCAGCAATCGTATTTTAAGGGTAAACCTACTTTTATTTAGAATAGGAACAGCTACAGCTGTTTAGACTATTTTAAATCTATCAGCTGACTGCGTGTATCCACAACAATGAACATATTTGGTAATAAACATTGGCATTTGTTATTAAGTTGCATTGTAAAGTGTCTTAAGTACCATGCCGTTTTCAACTGAGCAAAAAGTGAAATGTTGTTCCTGGGCTATTGCCTTTGAAAATGATTATGAAGCAATAAGGTGTTTTAGGGAAAGGTGAAGCAATAAGGTGTTTTAGGGAAAGGTACCCAGGTGTAGTTCCACCGTCAAGGAAATCTATTCGTAAGTGGAAGATTATCCTACTAGAAACGGGGTCAATACAAAAAAATACCATAGATCCTCCAACATAGAAAATGAAGAAATCGTATGTGCTGCTTTCATGGAATTTTCAAATACGCCTAATTCAGTAAAAAAGGTGGAATCTGCTACAGGAATACCGAAGTCATCTGTCCAAAGGTATGCCAAAAAGAACAAAATCAAACATTATAAAACTCATTTAGTTCACGGACTGCTTGAAGATGATCCTGACAGACGATTGGAATTTTGTTCGAAAATAATTGAAAAGACTGACGTAGATAGCAAATGGCATGAAGGAATCGTGTTTTCAGATGAAGCGACATTTTATCGAACAGGAACTGTAAACAGGCATAATTGTCATTACTATAACACAAAAAATCCACATATCTTACAAGAAGAGAAATTAAAATCAACAGGTATAACAGTTTGGGCTGCTGTTACCAAGGATGGTGTTTTGTCGTATGACATATCCCGACAAACAATGACTGGAGAAAGGTATGCATCAGTTTTAAGCAATCACATAGTTCCTCATCTTTCTCAGCCTGAGATGAAAGACGTTTTTTTCCAACAGGATGGAGCTCCTCCGCATTATGCTAATGTGGCCAAAGCAGTTTTGGACCAAAATCTTCCTAACCGTTGGATAGGTCGTGGCAGCAGCTTCATGGACTGGCCCCCAAGGTCTCCAGACTTGACTGTTTGTGACTTTTTTCTGTGGGGCTTTTTGAAGGAGAAGGTTTATTGTCATAACATTGCGACAGACGATGAACTAATGAGGTTGATCGAAGAGGAACTGTTGTTCAGCAAAGCGTATGACTGTTTTCTATTTTGTTGTCATCAGTGCATTGCGATCGATGGACATCAGTTTGAATAAGGTTTATGGATCAAATAGATTTAATTTATTCATGAGTTACTTATATCTTTAATTCCCTAACGTTTTTTAGTGTTTAGTAACATCGTTAAAATTCAATAATTATGTTGTAACACTTAAGCAAATAAAACTATTTTAACGAAAAGGTACTATTTCTTTGATATCCCACCATTTTGTCCTAATGTGTCAGAATTAACTGATACTCAGGTGTATTTCTTTTACATATTTGTATGTTAGGACTGTTGAGTTTCAGGTTTGTAGAGTGTTCGGTGCATCTAATATATTAATTCAAAAATAGGGACCTCTTCGTGGGACACCCGGTATATGGCAAATTGATAACAAAAGAAACACCTTGGGTGGATCATGACTTGGAAAACATACAAATCTAAATCTGCAAGTTTTATGTCCGCACTGTCTGTAATTAATTCTTTACCCAAGTTATGGGAATTAGATGCCCTTGGAATCGAAGATCCTTTTGAGTAAAGAAGCAGCAATGTCTGCACATACCAATTTTATATACACGATTACAATTAATCGGGAAGGAAGGTACAAGGTGAAACTTCCTTGAACTGAAGGACGTTCGCCGAGAAATTTTAAACGAGCAAAAAAAAGATTGCTTCGAACCATGCAGAGACTTCAGGAAAGTTAATGAAACTGTAAGTGAACGGTCAGTAGAAAAATATTATTGGGACAAGGGACATTATTTACCATAGTTTAAAGAGTCGTACTTTGGTTTTCAATGCATCTTTATACTAGAGTTTGCAAAAATGAATAAAT
>JAGFPH010006541.1:10565-21117 GCA_018207615.1 Philaenus spumarius | reverse complement strand
TTTTTTATTGACTGTCTAGCCTTTCTTTATTTGAATACCGTTGTGATACCAACTTTTCAATTTCCGATCTAATTCGTCTCCAATCAACGATAGTCTTTTACCCAACACTTATATCGTTTGCCACATTTCTTATTGAATCATCTCCATCTAATCGTTTAATTGATTTCCATTTTTGATTTAAAGATAAAACAACAGGCTTTCGCTTTCCACTCATAATGACACTCTCATTCACAAAGTTAAACACCGACTACGGCTACAAAACAGAAGAACACAATACAATAGCAGGGGGAAGAAACAACTCGTGGGAAAATATGAAGTGTCCTAAATACAATACCGCAAGTGGAGGGGAGTGTAAATAGGCCCAATACCGCTTTGTCATTCACTATACTAACGCTTTAAACGTCACCATACTATTGCTTTCGGTAAGGAAATGTTTTCAGGATGTACAAGGCAACGACAGTTTTCTTTCCTTTCTGTTCAATCTAACACAAAAGTTTTTACTATAAATTCACTTATTGGAGAAATCTCTCTCAAGCTGTGAATTCTTTATCGAAATCAATTTAGTTAACTTACATTTATTTGTAAGTTAACAGAATTGATTTTGACAAAAGTTTTTTTTTAATTTGCCTCGGTTAATACGGAAACTTGGATAACCGAAGTTCTACTGTAAGTGATTTCAACATGGCATTATTAATGCAAACATAAAACTAATAATGTAACATTATATACGAGGCGTTGACAAATGACCAAATTTACCTCTGTAAGGAAAATGTACATTTCATTTTTAATTACATATATCAATTTAAATATAAAATGTATATATAATCTGAATAAACAGCCCCTTCTTACGAACACACGGTACTGAGTAGGAATGTAAAGGTCGATGATTGGGACCTCTAGACTTTAAAGTAGATAATTATTTTTTTTTTTTTTTTTTTTTTAGATAAAGTTAGACTTCCGTATCTCAAACTTCAATTAGTAAAAAAAACTCAATAACTAGAATTTATTTACTTCTCCCCAAGAGTCGACTGTAGTATCTGCCTTGAAATTTAAAAAAATTAACTTTTCACAAAGTTTACTAACGCCTGAAAAACATTAATAAATTTTTCTAACAGGTCTAATTAATCGCGACATTTAATTGAAGAAAACCACAGTTACACGGACTTTGGGAAAAACTTTAAACCAATAAACATTTGTCGTAAAGGACAATTTATAAACGCTGTGGAAGAGTTTGAAATTAATAAGGCACTAGCTGATACCTGCGGCTTCAATCGCAGATCTGATAAAATAAATAAAAGGACTATCGGTTAAATATTGTGCCCTACCATTACAAGCAATTAAAACAAACGATTTTAGATCCGAGTTCCATGGTCCAAAACGAACAGAGTGTTTCGCCCAAATCAATCTATGTGTCCCTTTTATGCCTACGTAAATTATTAGCCATGCACCAATAAACGCTAAAAATCCCGTGTTCCACCAGTTTGTTACTCATGGCTCCCAAACGAACATAAAAATTACAAATCAGGTTTTGAGGTGTATTTATCATCTATGAGTACATTCCACATTATTGCATACTGTTGTGATATATTTAACTGTAAAGTATATAGTAAATTAAAACGCAGACGATCTTGTCAAAGTGTCACACGCCAAATCAGTTGTTTTATTTGTAATGGTAGCGTGTTAATTTTTAAATAGGAACCCTAAATATTTCCGGGTTAAAAAGAAGCCTAGATTGATATCTGAAAAGTCCTCTACATGCAGATGAAAGTTTTGTCAAAATCGGTTCAGCCATTCCGGAGATTAGTCCAGACATACAGACAGACAAAAAATTTAAAAAATGCATGTTTATGTTTAGGTAAAGAGTGAATAACCATATGAGTTCAGAAAAAAAGTATTTATTTCAAAATAATTATTAAATGACCAATTCAATTTTGACTCTGACACCCTATACGACACAGCGATAACAATCCAGGAAGCCTACACCAAATAATAGTTTTGGGTGTACACACATAACTGGTAGGCAGTTGACATCTGGTAGCACAATGTGTAGGCCTACATCTATTAAATATGTTTTAAAAGTGTTTGTGTGTTTTTACTTAATGTTTTGACAAACGCCATTCAACGAGACATGATAATGGGATAGACATCCCGAAACGTGACAAATAAATTTACAAAATAAGTCACTGATGGAAAAATATAGGGTACTGTACTGTTATAAGAACATTTTATAACATTAAGTATAAATGTGAAATGGATTGGTCATTAACAATAATATTAAACAACAATAGAACAACATAGTTTAAACTTATTTCTTAGGCCTACTGTATAAAATTATGTTTATAACTAATAAAACTATAAAAGCTCATAATGTTTCATTTAACATACCTCCATTTGAAGAATGGTATTGAATCATGAAATGAGACGATTCGATTTCATTTCCTGAATATCGGGTGTTGTTATTTTGGATGCTGATTGTTTCAAACTTTGAATTGAAACTGAAGAACTGATGCAGCCCAAGATGATGCGCACAGTTTCCACCCCAAATACGGAACCAATCAAGTTCAATTACAGAAAAAGTGAACATACAGATTGTGGCCAAATGAAAAAATGCCGCGACAAAATTCTTTTCGTGGTCTTTTGGATAAGTCCACCTCTGTCTGGGGAAGTATGTAGCGTTGAACATTCTCGAGGCAATTATTAAATAACAAACTGCAACAATAAAAGACAACCCAACACATGTAGTTCAATAGCTGAGTATTGTAATATTAGTTTAGGTTAGGCTATTTAGTAACTAATTACCTAATTATGTAAAGTGACCCCTCCTATAAAATATTTCCATTGATCTTTGAGAATTGCCTACACAGTTAGTTTGTGGGTTAAATTTATAAATTTTAGTCAATTTCCATTAAATTTAATTCAAAAATACTGCTTTCTAATAGAACTTAAACGAGCAATAATACAATAAATTATTTCAATTGTTAAGATGAGATACCTGTTAGTATAGTAGGCCTACTACTAACATAAATCTTGCCTTTAAAATATTTTAATAAAGATTTGAGAAATTACTATGTAAATTGATCTGCATTTGGTTAGGGCTGCATTAAAGCCGGAGCGGTTGTCCGGATCGATCACTCCAGGGATCCGCGATTAAGAGGGCCCCAATGATTTTTTTAAATTACTAAAAAACGATTTCAACATAAAAGTTCAAATGATAAAAAAACAAGTATTAGTTTTCAATTGCAATTTTAAGAGAACATTATTTGTATTACACTTAAGAACTGTTTTGATTAGTCAAGGGTTCTAAGTAGGTTTAGTTATATTCATTATTAGAATTAATATATTTAATGTAAAGGTAGTAAGTTGTGTAAGACCGAAAGGGAGTACGAGTCCGGAAATATCAACAAGATTGCGAAAGAGGTCGAACAACGCGGAACTGCTACAAAAGTAGCAATGGTCTAGCTTGAGAATATCAGCACGGAAGCTAGATGGATTATATAAGCATAATCCAAATCTAGAATGGAGGCTAGTTTGCTACGAGGGAGGCCCAGGGCTAGGTTCACTATGACAGTTGGCCTGGGAGTTAGGCCAGTCTTGCTACGTTAGGGGCCAGGGGATCGAGGCAGCTTAGCTACGCAAGGATCTCTACACGGATCAAAGATTGGACCATTAGGACATCTGGAAGAGCCGTCACGAGTCGAGTGAAGGACAGACCACGACGTATTGAAAACAACATACTGAGTGAGCAAAACAGAGTATTTAGGTCTATTAATAAAGTCACATTGGGTGTTTGGGGTTGATAACAAACGTAATTTGTTTTAGTTGCCGATACCGTTATTCCATTCTGTCTTATATACTCAACACCTAGGCCTAGTAGGTATATAAATTGTGTAAGATAATATTGTTGGCTAATGTTTTACGAGTGGCATATTTTCCGAGTTAAGATAATTGTTTAATAAATATAATTGGAGCATTCTGTAACTGAACTACTGGCTTGATGATGCTGTTTCATTTAATTTTAATCCTATAGTAGAAACGTAATTCCCATACCTAACAGAACTTTACTTATTTTAGTTCGAAAACAGTCTTTTATTTCATACATTTTCTAGAAATCAGGGGACCCATAGGCTTTTCCTCAACGTACTTTCTTTGTAACAGTTAATGTGGGTTTGTTGAACAAATACTCATGGTACTGTGATTACAGTTATTACAGTAGTCAGTAATTCTTTACCTTCTGCAGATTCAAAATTTGAACTGGTGTAACTGTAATGGCTAGGTCTGAATTTAATTAACAGTTATTATCAAAAAAGACGGCATAACTTTCCTATTCGACTCTAACCTAATATTTTTGCAGACAACGACGTTTTACATTCTACTGTTAAATGTTAAATACAGGTAAACATACTGTGACTAAATAGGTTAGGTTAGAACCTTTTAGGTATTTTTTAATTATTATTTTTGCATTTCTGTTAGCTCTAGGTTAGCCTAGAGTCGAATAGTAAAGTTGCGCCAAAAATACGAGTAACTATTACATAGACACACCTCTAAGCTACAGTTTTTAGTCTCAGTGATATGTTTATTTCACACTAGTGGAAACTCAGTACTCCACTCAGTTATCAAATATTTATTTATAAGTAGGCCTACACTTAAGGGTATTAGAAACTTAGGGGTAATACTTATTTTACGAATGTATGATTAAAAATTGCATAAAAGAACTAGCCTAGGCCTAGGGTAGGTTATCTTACTCAATTTAATATAAGAACTGTTGAATTTCTAGTAAGAAAACAAACATTCTAAACTTGATACTAGCTAACCCTATTCTATAGACCTAAGTAGCTTATAAAAAAAGATTAATAGATCTAAGCCTATACAAATACAATTAATGAATTGCTTACATACCTAAAATATTTGTGGTTATATTTTATGTCTCATGAAGTTGACATTTTCATTGGCACAGACATAGGCAAGTAAAAATATCACAATAACACAAGTCAAAATAATATTAATAAAACCATTATACAGTAATAATAAGTATATTGTTTCTGTTTACGAATAAGGAAACCATGAACTGTAGGTACCCTACACAACATAAAATGTCAAACTCAAACTCACTCAAATTAATAATTAGGGCCTATTGTTAATTCTATTTTACAAAATCACAGATACTAACAATTAAGTATACTTTACATTTTACATTAAGTATGTTTAATTCAAATACATAATAGTTATTATAAACATTTTTTGTTCATTTGTAAAACTGAAAGATTTTTTTGCTAGGTAATGGGAATTAGAAGTTAGAACATATCAACATAACCAAGATTGGAAGATTTATTCCACTTCCTAATTTATTACTATTCCATTGGTTGAATTACGATATAGAGGACAAATAACTAGAAGAGAAAATGTTAAACCCAGTTCCCAGATGTTTTCTAGAATGTTCATAGTGGAAGTATTATAATATAATAGTAGGCTATTATTGCCTTGTCCTTTTAAGCGAACATGGGTGGATGTTACTAGTTTAGTACAATATAATGATTTTTTTTTTTAGTTGAAACAGGTGATGGTAATCATAAATCTATTTCCCTTCTTTACCCATCAGGTACAAAAAACGAACAGGTTTAATCTTGTCTTTATTATTTTAACTGGCATTAAGTAAAACAAATAAAGATAATAGAAACAAGTTCAATATAAATAGTTGAATATTTTAGTACCCAAACACTCCTTGTAAACCTATTGGTGATTTATGGAACTAAGTATTAATCAGAGGTTTGTGTAACTTCTATTACTCTGTGACTAAAGTATAAAATACCAACACAATACAAAATACAAACCTTCCCGCTAATTTATAATTTGTTTTTTGGTTATTATTCGACTGTCAGTTTTTTATGCTTATTATTGTTATTATATAGGTTTTCATGTGTATTATTTACAGTTTACATGCTTCCTTCGTTTTATCACTTTAATACGTCCGTTTCCATTAATCAATTATGTCAAACGTGATTTTTTTATAAAGTTGGTTGTTGTAGGCCTATTATATAAAGTTTCCATTTTCCATAAAGTTATCTTCTGTAGTCTTCAAACTAAGTCACTAGGTTTTACTTTACACATTGGTAAGTAATATTTTAAAATAAACTTTCAGCTTTAACTTAAAATTTTATGCAGCAAACCTAAATATAACAAAAACCTGAACCTTATAGGCTTGTCACTACTGGTTAACTTCCCTAAAACACGTCCTTAGAAGGCACATACTGTAATATCCCAAATATGAAATATATGTTTATGAACTGAAAATATACTGTGGCTGGTAACTAGATGTTAGTTTAGGTTTTGTTGTTTTTATGATAAGTATAGGCCTATACTGTAATTTAGCCAGAATTTATTTTAAAATTAACCTTAAATGTTGATGAATTCTGATTGACCATACGTTACAATTTGATAACGTTTTATTGACAGTTTGTTCAATGTAACTAAACATTTTTAATTGTTACTTTGTTATACTTTTAAACTTAGCATTTTTCAGATACACTACAAAAAATAAGAACTAAATGGTGAATCAACTGAAAATAACTACTCTATCTTCAAGTTATAAGAGTTCAAACTTGTTAACTAGTAAGTACATTTGTGGAGAACCGGTAGGCCCTACAGACAGGTTGTTTATGAGGTGATAGTCTCGTTATTTAATAGACATAAGCTACCACATATATTCTGCTAATTCTTTACTTACATCCACCTATTTCAAATAATAAATTATAATTTATGTAGAATCAAAAATTGACCATAGAGAAAAATTAAGTAGGGCCTATATATAAATAGTTTAACAAAAGGGCTAATATTATTAATAGGCCTACTGTCCTTTGTACTTTATATGAATATATTTTGTAGGCTAAAGGTAAATCTTTCAGATGTAATAAAGCTACTGGAAAATATTAATTTAGACTTTGTAATCATGACATTTAATTTTCACATCAACAGTGAAACAATGTTTTCTGTGTTTTTCTTCCTCTATAAAAATAAGAAGCAAAGTAACCATAACAGGTTTAGCGAGGCATGCCACTGTTATAAAGAGCAAAAGAACTCATTGTATGAACAAATTTCTTTTTTACCATTAAAAGATTTTACATTTTCTTTCAAAATTACCCAGAAAGAAGAAATTTTCTAGTCTCTCTCTAGAAACATTGTCTTCATAAATATTAAATTTGTCTTAATTTTTTTCAAATGTACCAAGTTAAATATTGCGTACCAAAAGTCAAACATCATAGCAAATTCACCTAACATGTAAAATTTGTTGACTTCATAGTGACAAGTAAGATGAAACCTTACTGATTGACTGAAATACTCAGCTAAGTTTTCGCACTGGACTGCAGATAGTGTGCTGTATTTATTTTGTTAAGGAAACCATAATGGAAATTGATACAGTTTTATAAATAATGCTTTTGTTTATGCCTACAGGCAATGGCTTCCAGGGTTAGGCCAGTCAGCGACAGTGAACTGCTTGAAAAGTTTAGACATCTCTTTTCTGATTTTAAAGTTACGCTGCAAGATATAAGAACTCCAACACCAGAATTCGTCAATGATGTCTATCGGCGAATATTACTAGAATTTAATGTCGATATCATTTCATTAGTACAGGTGAAGATAAACTTTTAAATATTATATTGAATGTATTGGTTTTATGGTAGAAGTGGATGATACCGAATTATTACGCTAGTTGTAGACTCAGTGGCTGTATTTATTTTAACTTAAATCCCTATTATTATTTAAAATTAGTAGCTAAAGAGGTTTTCAAAATAACGTATCTTTTTTTACCATCTTTACATTTAAGAAATAATGTACCGGTATGTGTATTCTTCCATTTAACAAAATTTAGACTGTCTGGCTCGGCTTCAGATCTTACTCTAAGAATTGCGTTTAGTCAACGGTCGGGTGCTTCTAGGTTGTCTTGCAAGAATTGTTTCTGCTTTCGACTGAATGTTGGGTTTCCAAGAATTTGTACTCAATGAGATATATGTTCACTATTACGACTTATGGTCGAAGACCTGAGGTCGGGAATAGTAAATGAGCACCGATCATGGTCCCCAGAACACATTTTGGAGTGACCTTAGAAATTTTAAGTGTTCGTTCGCACTCTAACAGCCGCATTTAAATCCGATTTGGTCCAAATTTGGTACACTCGGTTGTTTAAATCGCTCGGACGAGCTTGTTAGCCCAAAAATCCATCAACCGGATGCATGTTTTTTGACCAGAAGTAACTATTTTTTGGGATTTTTTGTACGAGAATAAAACGTTTTAGGGTTTTATCTAAAAAAATTGATGTAGGATATTATTCTGTACATTTTGTTTTTTTACACGACTTTATAGTTCACATGTTCCCCCAAAATCGATCAAAAAATAAAATACCATACAATTATCTGGTTGAAATCCATGCAAAGGATTTTACCGTGTGGGGCATCTACTGATCCAAGGCCGACGGCCGAGTTTGTACGCTTCAAGTGAATCAGTCCATAACCCAAGGCCGCAAGGTTGAGGTGCAAACTCGTAAGTTTTTCCTTTACGAGTGGAACGAAGGAGCCTGTGAATCGAACCTGGAGGGTTAGGTTCAAACAAATTCTACTAATATATTTCGTACACGTAGGCAGCTATTCACCGTCTTCGTTAGTAGATCAATTTCCCAAATATTTGGTTGAAACCCTAAAACATATAGGCCTAAACTTAATTTTGGAAATTCACTTAACTCATGTCAGTGGTGCAGCTGCGTGTTCGAATTATTTTGATTACCGTAGTTCTTTCAATGTGTATGATTATTATATTTTGTTTTCTAATTTTGTTGTAACTGTAACTTACAAATTTATAAATAAATTTGTACTACCTTTAACTTTATATGAATCTGATGATGGGCTCTCGAAGCCCGAAACTGCAGTAATCCTAACACAACCAACAGCGGATTTATATTAGGTTAACTAGCATTACACATAAATATTTATTTTTTAGCCAAACTTTGATCAGAAGAGCCTAACCATGGCGTATGACGAGATGTTTCAGGAAGTGATACCTCTTATCAATATGATGAAAGCGGTAAACAGTTTTGAAATAATGCCCAACTTGGAAATAACAGATCTAGTTAACCCAGGTTAGTTTACAACTAATTTTTTCTATCGTTTAGTTTGGGATCTAAATGGCTCCCACTACCTCTGCAGCAGTTCTATTATGTATCTGTACTAAAAACAGATAAATTAAAAATACATTTCAAATATATTTAATTATTCGAATTGTGTGTATGAGTTAAACTCTACATGTCATATTATAATGATTTGTACTTTTATACTTTTATAGTAAAGCATTGCTTATACTTAGATGCCACTGGATCGAGAGAATGCCATGAAACTATGATGCTATATTACGAAAATATTGTAGCAAAGGAACTTTTGGGAGTAGGATGTGTATATATGTGACGGCAGCGTGGCAGTGGTATTATTGGCCCTTGTGTTGGCACTATTATAATCCAGCTTAAAAAATGTTTAACGCTAGACTTCTATGCCTATATAAAAGAATCCTATAGTAATAAAATAAATTTAAGTATAACAGCAACCTTAAACGACTAACTTTACTCAATTTTTGTGTTTTGTGAATAAATACACTTTCGCACTGGATTACAACAGATAAATTTGCCACTTCAGTAGGTTCTGTACTGTACATTGCATTGAATTGTGTTCAAGTCATATACATTTTAGAAAACAAAGATGCACCCACATAGTGCATTTACAATCATAGATTAGTATAGAGTGACTGAACACAGCTATCCTCTTTCTTAATTTTAAATATACATATCTTTTAAAATAAATTATGACAGCAATACAAATTTACAACTAACATTTTAGTTAGTAAATTCTAAACAGTTTCAAAATATAAAATAAATAATCTTGTTCAATAATAAAAAATACATATTTTGTGTAGCTTAACATGGTTAATACTTACTTCTTCTTTCAAGCTTCCGGCTTCAGGTAATGCCGACGACTCGGTGTCTAACATGGTTAATAAACATGAGAATAATCTGATTGTATTTTTGAAAATTTTAAACCTAAATTACTCAAAAACTGTAGATTTTAACAAACAAAGCCAAGACTCCTTTTTGTAGCCCTTTTAATTCCCTATCGGATGATGTAACTGGCCAAACAAACGGATGAAGTATAATAGTTAAGTTATGTGTTAAAATTAATATGTTCAACTCGGCATCCTACACCAACACAGTAAACACAACAATTTGTATGTACATATGCTGTTATTGTCTTTAATTTAACTATTATACTTCATCCTATTGTTTTGCCAGTTACACCATCCGATAGGGAATTAAAAAGGTGTCATGACATTTTTTGTTAAAATGTACGGTTTTTGAGTAATTTGGGTTTTGAAATTCAAAGAGCCACCATTTTGATACGCACGATTGGATACAGTCGTTTATTGTTCTTAAAATAGATCATTGTTAGGTTAAACTTTATTCGAAGTTTGAACTAAATCGGTCAAACATTTCTCTAGAAATGAATTATTTTGTAAAAAAAAA
>JAGFPH010006541.1:0-10465 GCA_018207615.1 Philaenus spumarius | reverse complement strand
AAGCAATCGGATGGACGGTTTGGTAACGCATAAAGGACAAACGTACAAACATACATTGAATTTTATATATATAGATAATTTTGTAGTAATTGAACACAAATAAAACAGACAGTTTATGGCCTAACAAATATAAAGTGCCTCCTAACATTTTTGTAAAAGTTATAACTGTGAGTGAACATATTTTTCAATTTGTTTTTTATTTGGACTTTTAAAAAAATTCAGTGCTGCATTAGGTAAGTAAATATACAAATTTTGTATATACCAATATAATATTAAGTTATGGTAAAAATTTCATATATATTGAATAATTAGTTATCGTAGTTTGAATATAAGTGACAAATTTGGCCATTTAAGAGGTCTGGTATGAGGCACTTGGTGTCAATTATGAATATCAGGGAAAGGGTTAAACATCTGGTAATTAATTTGATTCATAATTGGGTAATCATCGTTATGCCATTTAATCATATTATTCATTTCATCTATTGAAAGTTCAATGTGTTTTACGGCTATCAAAATTCAATTCCAATGCAAATTGAATATTTGCGTATTTCACGAAGAAGATTTATTCAAAAATAACATTCTAGGTTGGACCAAACTGTTGAAAGACCAGATAGTTTATGCAAAAAGTGTATCAGACAATCTAGAGCCAGATGTTCCAAAAAGGACAGTTCACTTTTAAAAATGGCACACGTTTTCATTACAGGCTTTTACAGAGTCCCACTATTTCGAAAATCCGCCTATTCAGAACAGAGTTAAGAAAAATACAGATTTTTAAACTAAAATTAGGAGAAATTAGAAAGACGTTCGTGAAAAAACATTTACTGTTATGAAAATAAGTTAATGCGCCTGAAACCAAACTGGAATGAAAGCTGATTGTAACATTTCCAGTCCGTATGACAGAAAGAGGAAAAATATGCAAGTAAATTCCCATAAAGTCTAAACACAGAATGAAGGTCTAAAAACTAATGTTCCCTTCACGTTTTCCGGGAAGGAAGCTACTGCGACAAGCTTCCGGTGAAAAGGATACCAAGTCCTTGAGAAAGAAGGATGGATTAGATACAACAGTTAGGCACTAGTAGTGTTGTTGCCACCTGCCAGTTTTGTTCATCCGTTTTTGTAATCTCGAAGGAATTTTTTTTCTAAATCTTTTTTCAAGACAATGCGGTACTAACTGTCAGACTGTGGAGTGACAAAACGGACAGATCGAACAATCTATCCCTTCCCTTCTTAAAGGAATCGTAACGCAACGGAAGGAATTAATCCCGGATGATGTAAACCTACTCTAAAGCGAGATCAAGAGCATTTACCGCGTCTACGTGTGATAGAAATTCAGTTTGAGCTTTCACCTCCTCCGAGCCAATCTAAGCAGATGTCCCGGCATTTAATTTAAGCCTTAACAAGTCAATACGTTGATATTATTCATGAAATCCGCCTAGACCGAATAATGTTCGGTCCCAATTAGTTTGTAATAGCGGTACTCTATTGTATTTATATAATTACATGCTATGCAACCAGGAGATGACTTTGCAGTAGACATTCTAGATGAAGTTGAGCTTAATTTTTTTTATAAGTAATTATGTAAGCGGATTCGAGTTCTAAAGGGTTCCGAATACTATCGCTCATATGTTCGGAGAGATTTAACTCTCGGAATGAAGTACAAGTTCCGAAGTGTAAGTAGGAAGAAATACATAGAATTTTTGGAGGTATACAATCTAGGCCTTTTTATTGTTACTAGTGGGCCCGGCAATGCTTCGCTATTGCTATTGCTTGATTTACCTAACCTAAAATTATATTCAGTTTTTGATCCAAATCAGTTGTTTATCAAAATCAGCTGTTTTAAGCTTTTCATATGAACAGCTGTTTTTTGTGCCCCTGATAAAATCAAAAGAAATCTTTCTTCTTCTTCCTTAAGATTGACCTTCCATAAGATTAACATTGAAACTTTGAGGGCTACTGGAGCGTATCCCTGAGGGCCGATGTAAATTATAATGGGATTCTGCTCATCTACAGGACACTACCTTTCTAACGGTATGCGCGAATTTCTCCTACGATGCACACAAGCTGAGAAAAAAGGACGACAAGTTTTGTGCTTGCCTATTAATATATAGATTGTCTTACTGTAAATTTGCTTGCAATTTTGTTGCAAAATATATATGGCCTTGCATCAACAGTTCATACAAGTGAATGGTTACACGGATTGAAAGAAAAGGGTGTCGACTTCTTTTATGGCTCTGATGCATAAAATGATTGGTTCTGATGTATATGGCAAATTGATAACAGGCAAGAAACACCTTGGGTGGATCATAACTTGGAAAACATACAAATCTAAATCTGCAAGTTTTATTCTTGCACTGCCTGCAATTAATTCTTTACCCAAGTTATGGGAATTAGATGCCCTTCTAATCGAAGATCCTTTTGAGTAAAGAAGCAGCAATGTCTGCACATACCGATTTTATATACACGATTACAATTAATCGGGAAGGGAGGTACAAGGTAAAACTTCCATGAATTGAAGGATATTCGCCGAGAAATTTTAAACGAGCAAAAAAAAGATTGCTTCGAACCGTGCAGAGACTTCAGGAAAGTTAATCATTCAAGTTAATGAAACTAAGTGAACAGTCAGTAGAAAAAATTATTGGGACGAGGGACATTATTTACCAGAGTTTAAAGAGTCGTACTATGGTTTTCAATGCATCTTTATACTAGAGTTTGCAAAAATGAATAAATTTGTTAGGAATTATTCCAATAACCTTTCAAATTGAATTATTTTGGATATTAAAAAAGGTAATTTTACAAATAAGTGTGTACAAAGAACTGAATTTAGATTTCTATATTATCTAAATATGGAACAACTAAGGGTACTATATTAAAATAATATATTTTACATGGACAATTAATACAGCGCCATTCATACTAAATGATTATAACAATAACGATTATCTTACTTAATATTTTTTTTAAAATTACTTAACACGTTCACTGCTAAGGACGCACATGTGAGCTTGACACTGAACACTATGAGAAATGGCCACACTGCATTGCACGCTAACCCCCGCATATTGGGAGTATTTTCAATACACAATGCATTGCGTGCTTCGCACGCCAACCCCCGTATTGGGAGAATTTTCAATACACAGAGTATTGCGTGCTTCGCAAGCAAATTTAATTTTAAGCCTATGTGCGTCTGCTTTAAAATATTAGTGATTTTTATGTAGAAACGTTTAAAAATAAAGTAATTTCTACTCATTCAGACTATAAATATAAAAAATAAAAGGTCAGCTCCTAGCGTAGGAAATTCTAAATTTGCGTAGCAGTAAACGTGTTAAAGCCCTGTTTCTTATTAGTGTTTGTATTAATATTTGATTTTCACAGCCCACTTATTTTGTAAAAGTAACAGATATTGTCAGATTTTATAGTGAATATATTTTGGACAAATTGTTGTTTAGTAATCAATATTACAATAAACTAACTTTAATCACTATATCTAATAAGGTATTATGTGCATTTTTAAAGTACATTATTTACATAACAATAATAAAATTAATGTGCTATATATTATATACATTACAGAGTGCTATCATTTATATGTTAATTTATTTTGATTATTAAAATAACAATTATTTTCCTATAAACAAATATTAGTATATTTCCTCTAAAGTTTACTGTTTAAAAGGAAATGCAAACAAATACTTTCCAAAATTTATTTGTTTTCGACTTGTGGGAACAATGTTATTGTTTGAAACTAAAAAATAAATTTAACGTGTTTAATTTGTCTAAAATGAAACCTTTTGGGGGTTTATCTGCAAAAAATAAAAGTATAAAATTATTCTATATTTTTTTACACGATCTTTTAGCTCGTTTGGATCTACCAAAATCGATCAAAACGTAAAATACCATAAAAGGCTAATTTGGACGCTGTGAGCAAAGCAGAGCATAATCCAAGGCCTCACGATCGAGGTGCAAACTCGCAAAGCGGAACAAAACAGTGCGTGAGCCAGGGATGGAGGTTGTTGTGCAATCAAATTCTACTAATATATTTCGTATGCGCATGCAGCTATTCAGCGCATTCGTGAGTAGACCAATTTCCCAAATACAGTAGTAAAACTTCGATAATTTGAAAACTTCTATTATTTACAAATGTTGTCACTCCCCTCAGAAAACCTCTAATATTCTAAAATAAATATTCCGTTAATTTGAAATATTTTCAACATATAGCCTCTAAAATTCTAATTTCGTTTTACACATGCATCTACAATTCAAATTTCTTTGCTATAATTCAAAATTAACTTCTAAAATTCAAATTTTATCCACCTTTAGCCTCTGAAATTCGAAGTTAATATAAAAAACAAGCCTATTGAAACACAAACAAGTGCGGGAGATACTTAGAACGACTGCCAATACGCGCATGCGCTAAGGTAAAAGTATGGGGTGGACACGATTTCCCGTTTTGTAGTGGATTCTTAAAATAAAGGTTTACACCTCTGTAATTTGAATTTTATGTACACTAACCTCTATAATTCAAAGTCTCGACAGGTCAAACTTCATTTAATTCGAAACAAAATTGCTTTCCCTTGTATTTCGTATTAGTGAGGCTCTACTACTGTACTTGGTTGAAACCCTAAAACATAGACTAAACGTAATTATGGAAATTTGCTCAACTCACGACAGCGGTTCAGCTGCATGATCGAAGTATTTCAATTTTGGAATGAAACTAAACTATTTTGTTATAAGACACAGTTACTTTTAAAAAGAGAAATTACATGTTTTAAACCTATTCTGACACATTTTTTGAAGTACGGTAATACAACAGCAAATCGGATGACCTGACAACACTATGTTTATGGATAACTTTTCTTCCATGTTTTAATTTTAAAACAGGCAACAAAACAGTAATCAGTTATATTAATCAAACATTGACTATTTTGTAGATTTGGTTGAAAACTTAACTTTTTTCACACAATTATCTCGTTAGTTACAAATTTAATATCTTCGCAAGTTTTGCGAATGCTCTATTTTTCCTAAAATCATTTAGAACTAAGATTACAAATAGATTATAAATATTATGGACTAGATATCTTCGGACAAAAAATATATATATCTAAGATTTGTTGCTAATATAAGGAAGCCCAAAATCTAACAATTTCGTTATACATTTTTATCACAGGTTAAAACTGTTGGTTATGGCATATAAGGTGGCGGTGGTATCGGTATATTTCGCATACCGACTGAAAAGGTCTCCAAGCCGTCCCAGTCTTCAACAAGATGCTCACTTTGATTATCTTCTACCTGGGTATGCGGTTGTAGAAGATTACAAGCTGTAGCCAAAATGGAGACTGCTCCTGTAACAAATTTATGGAAATCATTTAAAGATGTAAATAGCAGGAAACGATTGATGATAATTTTCATATTAAATTGAAAAAGCTTTATATATGATAGATCGTGCAGACTAAAGGTAGAACCACACTGCTGTCAAGTTTACGTCATCTCGTGTCACGGGATAAAAGTTTGGGATGTTGTTTTCAATGGACTAGAATTACATTCTTGTCACCTCACATAACGTCACTGACTTCACTCGTGAGCTCACGTATTTTCAACATCATTTCAGTTCAGTGTTAAACTATTTTGCACTGGTTCCAAATTCAAAAACTCCAGGCCTGTTTCTTAAAATTTGGTTTTTATTTATATCATTATAGGCCTATATTTAAAAAAAAAGATAAAAATATTATATTTTATTTGCTTTTTATTTCATATTGATAAATCAAATGGTGTCAAAAATATTACTATTATAAAATAGTCATATGTTCTAAATTTATAGGTATAGGTATGATTTTATACAACTGTTGGCCTATTTGTAAAGATTTTGTACTTATATACATTATTATATATCAAATTAAGGATAAAATATTATCTTTTAATGGCTTTCTATTCCATATTGATACATCAAATAGTTTTGATTTAATTTTAAGGGTGGTTATTCCATTTCATCCCCTTTGACTTCAGTAATCGAATTGCAAATTTATTTTTATATCAATTAAGAATAATATTAAATAATTTTAGGTTTATAGTTTGTAGGAATTTAGTGCAATTTATTTTTATTGTATAGGGGTAGCTACCCCATTTAAATCTTTTTGTTTGAAGTTACCATATTCTCTAAAAAAAATCCTGGTACTAATATGTGCAATTGTGAAATTTTAGTAAAATTTTTTGAGAATACAGAAAAAGTAAGTGGATTATTATTTAATTTTAAGGGTGGTTATTCCATTTCATCCCTTTGACTTAAGTAATCAAATTGTAAATAGTTTTGTACATCCCTTAAAAATAAAATTACATAATTTTAGCTTTTTATAGCTTGTTGGAAGTTAGTTTAATTTATACTTATTGTATAGAGGTAGCAACACCATTTCAACCCCGTAGACTGAATTAATTGTAACGTCTAAACACTCCTGGTAATGATATGGATAAAGTGTGAATTTTTGAGCAAAATCGGTCAAATAGTTTTTGAGTTTATTGAGGAGAAAGAAAGAAACATTGATTTTTATATATAGAAAAAAAATTGCCTAGAACCAGATCGCAGCGCCACCTACCGGGTTCAATTGTGAATCTAAACCATCCAGGAACCCACTCAAAACACACAAATAATTTCATCAAAATTGGTCCATGAAGGAAGTTCAGTGACATACACGCATTCAGAAGAATTGTATATATAAAGACAAAGATACAAATATTATCTTTTATTTGATTTTATTTCATATTGATAAGGCAAGGATTAACAAAGATATAAATGAGAAAGTTGTTTCACGGTAAATATAATTATGACAGTGTGTCATCACATGAAGTGTGTGTTTCTACCTTAACTTATATTGAATAAATTGTTTTTTTAACCTATAGACTTTTATCTATCCATGCAAGGTCTTAATTATAAGAATTTATGTAGCAGGAGTGTAGAAAATGTTTTAGCACACCAAATTTCCCCACAACACACTAAAAATTTCCCGAATCGCGACAGGAGCACTGGCGACTGTATAACAGCATCCCATCTACACAATGAAAATTTAAACAAACAACTGAGTTATCACTTCATTTGCATTTTACAGAAAATGACTGATTTCGGATTTGGTAAGTAGTTTAAGTTAGAAAATAAAAGCCCTCAGTAATACCTATTGTATTAAGTACCTTGGTATAAAATGGGTTTAACGTGATTTTGTTGTTACCACTTGAATAATATCATTTGTATTAAGCTAATTTGCACATCGGTACCGTAATAATTATCACTTATTATGTTTTCACCATTCCGACTACTGTTATAAATTAATATAGTAACAACTTATCGTCGTAAATTGTCGTGTTGTTTCAAACGACGGCTGTTTCGGCTATCCAGCCACTATCCCGACTGCCAACAAACACGATGCCCACAAAATATTGAAGCCAAATATACCAAAAACTCATCAATAACAATCACAATTACTCAACGATGAACGACACCTTAAAAATACTTCATCACTGCGGAAAAGGAAAATTATTGAATGTATCGAAACAGTTTGAAATATATAAAACGTTCAAAACCACGCCCCTTAATGAGAAACTAGGTTTCGAATCCAATGCATTATTTGACACGGTAATAACGGAAGCAGAAACTAAGTAGACTTCTCCCACCACTTACATCGACAAGCATTGGTGCAGTGCAAGGCAATAGGACCATCGGACATGATCTTTGGTATATGTGAATTTTATGTTTTAATTTATTCTATATGTTTGTTAAACAATATGTTTAGTGTTCTGTAACAACGCATTAATTATTTCTCTAGAGTAATTAAACTTCATAATGGCTGAATAGCCGAACCGACCTTCACAACACGAAACTTGGCAATGTAAAGTTGATATTATATTAATTATAATTATTAATACCTAAAGAAAGTAGTTGCTTTTAGCAGTCAAGAATCAGGAAACTGCCATTCATCAAATGGCACGTAAATGTTGTATCGACTGTATGATATTTTGTGTGGTGAAATTTAAACAGGAACCCTGCCCGACTTGCAGCAGAAAGCAAACAAACCGATTAGGCTGACCATTGAATGAATTCATTTCTTATCTATTTGTTCACAAAATAATTATTAATTATTGGGGGAGCCAAAATTTCCCCCGACCCTCGTTCGAACGTTCTGACATATTCTGCATCCCCTTTTAACAGTTGTACGCTTCAGTAAAATTACCATACAAATGATGTTTACTCAAAAGTATATAATTTATAACAAGAAATTGTTTTCTTACCTGCAGAACTGACAATGTAGCAACCACTGTCGTACGTAATTTGTACCTTCGTGTGCACATTCATCTGATGGACCGAACTGTCTAGAGATTTAGTTACCAAGTAACTTACTCCTATTATAGTTACCACCAATAACACTGTGAACATAAGCCAACAATTTAACTTTATCCTGATAATGTAAACTAAACAATCAAAAAATACTATAGTAATAAACTTAAGTACATCATTTGTATAATAACAGAACTGACATGATACACAACAACCATACTGACATGAACAAATTTAAATACCTTTTGATAATAACATAATTTTTCTACTTACATACAAAATACATTAATACACAGACATGAAAAAGTAAAATACGTCTTAATAATATCATAAATTTGTCAACATATATTAAACACTATATGCAGCGGTCCAGCAGTGTGATCTAATTGTTGCATACTTGTAAAAGCACAAGTATACAACAAATCTCTTTAAGATTTTAAATAAAATAAAGGGTGGTCCAATAAAACCTGACGGTTATCAAAATAAAATAACATTATAGGAAATAATATTTACAATTTATTCAAATACAGTAATCCCTCGACATTCGCGGGCTTGGTATTTGCGGTTATGAAATGAAGCTGCTGCAGTATTCGTTGCTGCATGAAGTTATTCGTGGTTGCTAAAAAATACTGTATTAAATAGCAAATAAAGTACATGCAAAATTCATAAATTATTACAGTGAATGTACTGTAATTACCATTGTACAAATTTTATAACATTGTATAAATACCACGTCGGCGAAACACTAACAAATACAACAAAACATACAAGATGGGATTTCCCTACAACACGCTTCTGCGTGAATACAAGTGACCTTTATGCAAATGAAGGTCAATGGCATACTGTACTGTACAGTGATTTAGTTAGTGACATCAATTTAGTGTACAGCAAGTCAAATTAATTAAAATTACAACAAAATATTTTGAAGGAAACTAAGTTTTTACAACGTTTTAGATTATCACTCGTGACCAATGTTTTCGCTACTGACAGCGAAAGGCGAAAGATAGCTTGTCAGCTTCATGCCTTGACCATGACTAAGTTCTAATAATAGACAGTCGGACAATGACAAGGCAAGGGGTGGGTAGAGGTATCGTTACGAGAGCACTGACCTTGAGGGGAGAATGAGATGACAAACAACGCTCCAATAACTTATAAAATTATCAACTGTAGTATACACTCCAAACAACTCGGCTCAAATACTAAACCTTTCAAGGACTTTTTTTATTGCGTAAAGCGAGACCTCGTGTAACAAGGACTGCCTGTATCTTATGTAAATCAATTATAGGTATTATACATAACGTTTTAAAATTTTCTATATTTCACGAACATAACCTCCCTTTTCCTATAAAGATTTGTTTTCGCTATTCGCGTTTTGTTATTCGCGGCAATTGTTCAGAACCTATCCCCTGCGAATAGTGAGGGGATTGCTGAAGTTAAATGAACATAGTTATGCCATTTTCTTTTATGGAATATAACACCACTTAGGTGTTGACATTACTTGATCTACCATAGACATTGGTATTGCAGCAACTT
Source organism: Philaenus spumarius (assembly GCA_018207615.1). Lineage (NCBI taxonomy): Eukaryota > Metazoa > Arthropoda > Insecta > Hemiptera > Aphrophoridae > Philaenus > Philaenus spumarius. The sequence goes on along the minus strand of JAGFPH010006541.1, from coordinate 618 downwards.
CATTTCTTCTGCAGTTCTTTAAATCGGCAATTGTGCGAGGTATTGTGACAAAAACTTTGCTCTTAAGGTACCCCACAACCAAAAATCACAAGTAATTAGATCCGGCGAGCGGAAAGGCCATGCGACATCACCAAAACGTGAAATGAGATACCCAGGGAACAGTCTTCGTAAAACACCCATTAACACAATTGTGGAACTAAAAAGTTCTGAATCATTTCAACATACCGTTCTTTATTCACAGTAAATCTTTCACCGTTTTCATTTTCGAAAAAATAAGGCCCGATAACTCCAAAACTAGCAACACCACACCTTACAGTCACTTTTTCACTATGCAGAGGTCGTTTATGGATTTCCATAGGATTCTCTCTTGACCAGTAACGACAATTTTGCTTGTTTACATAACCATTTAGCTTAAAATGAGCATCATCAGACATTATCAGACATTGCAAAATGTTTTCGTGATTAATTAGGTGCAATAATCTTTCACAAAAAATAAGTTGTAATTCAGGATCAACAGAATTGAGCTTTTGTGCAACTGCTAACTTGTGTAACACTTACAGCCATGTAACAGAAATACTATATGATGATAATAAACTAATAATACCCATAATAACTAAA
>JAGFPH010006540.1:58569-77677 GCA_018207615.1 Philaenus spumarius | reverse complement strand
CTTATTTTTCGTATGTGTTGATTTCTTAAACATCCATTTTTTTAAAACTTTGTGTTTGTTTATTATTGGCCTATTTTACATCATTCTCTTCAGAATTAAATTCTCTACAAGTTTTGCTTAAAAAGTTTGGTTGTTTATTACCCATTTTAAATAGTTAATGTAGTTCAAACCTAAAAGAAGCATGTTTTTCGAGACCGAATTTTGTCTATTTTGTCAGGTATCTCAGAAATGGGTGTAGTTACAGGTCTGGGATCTGTTTTATTCAATTTTTCAGTTCATTTTACATAAAATTCAATAAATTTAACACCTTACTTAAGGCCAAAAAAAAATTCAGTTGGATTCATTTCAACGGGGGAACTGAAATCCGGGCGAAATTTTGCACTCTGTATAACTCGCTAACGAAGCGTTTCCGGACCCATGTTTATATGAACTTTTTTCATTATTTTGACGAGAGAAATACACCGTAGAAGTTTGTCGGGTTCCTCCTGGGACACCCTGTATATATATATAGATAATGAATGATTAATTCTGTATTTGGATATGGATTATAAAAAGAATAATATCTCTTATACTTTAATAAGTATTTTTTATCTTATAACTATTACCCATACGAGAGTGGATACCTATTTATTAATTTATCATAACACCGTCAAGTTTCTGAAACGAAGAATCAATCAAACAATGTTACGACAAAAACACCGCAGCCTACTAAAACTAAATTCATTGTTCAGTATAAAATTTATAATTTTTCAAAATTGTGGCAGATAAAAATGTTTAACCGCGAATGTTTTAAATGATTAAAAAAAGGATAAAAAATCTTTCCTTTGTTAACAAAAACATAAGATTAATTCTCCGCTTAAAATCCGATATGTTTTCTTTAGCTCAAAAGGCAACATCGTTATCGACAAAACACATTTCTTAACCGTAGTTGCAACAGCAAGATGAATTTCTTAACAAAATGTTTTTCTAATGCTGAGAGTAAAACTCATTTAAAATATTTATCAAATTCATTGTACATATATAAAAAAAATAACAATAAAAATACAGGATCGTAATAATGACACAACTAATATGTTTCTGGTTTATTTTCAAAAGCTAAATTATTCTTATTAGAACCCATTGTTTGTAAGACACTGGGTCACCAGATAAAGTTATCAATAAGAAAACCAATTCGTACATGTTTGTCCATACTTACAAACTAAGCCTACTATACCATTTCTCACTGAAAACTAACTACACATTAGGTACAAAATATAAACAATCATACAGAAATGTCAAGACGTGAACAAGAACATGCAAGTCTTTTGCCATCCAAACATGATTTAATTATTTAATTTACTTGTATAACAATACAATTTTGGTGAGGAAACGAAATTTACCAAGCGGCCATGATGTACACTAAATTTTGAAATGAGTTTGATTTATTTTGGACTCAGTTAAGCTTGTACCTAGACAATTTAGATAAAAGCTTTCATAACAATGAAGTCGCCACACCATCATAGTACTAACCTAGATATTTGTGTTGCTTTACGTGTATATCGTGGGATGTCTTAATAAAGTCCAGATTTTAATGATCAAACATGCTTGCCTTGTCTTCTATACATATAAAAGCCAAATCCACTGACTCACTGATCACGATTTCTCAAAAACTACTGAACGGATTGGAACGAAATTTAGTATGTAGCATCCTCTAGGGCCATAGGTGCTCACTAAGAAAGGTTAAAAAAAAATCGAAATTTTAGGAAGGGTCTGGGGATCAGAGTTACTAAATCAAAATTTCTCTAAGACTACTGAACGAATTGGAATGAAATTTGGTATATAGCTTCCTCTAGGGCCTTAGGTGTTGACAAGAAAGGGTTTAAAAAAAATCTAAATTTTAGAGGGGGTTGGTGGGAGTCAAAGTTACTAAAAAAAAAACACCGAACGGATTAGAATGAAATTAGGTATTCAGCTTCCTCTAGGGCCCTAGGTGCTCGCTAAAATTCTAAATTTTAGGGAGGTTTGGGAGGTGAAAGTTACTGAAAAAAACCACCAAACGGATTGGAATTACATTTAGTATGTAGCTTCCTCTATGGCCCTAGGTGCTCGCTAAGGGTTTAAAAAATTCAAAATTTTAGGGGAGGTTTGGGGGGTTAAAGTTACTAAAAATCCCCATAAGAAATACATAGTGTAATATATTTATTGATATAATATATTTTATTGTTAATACACATTTAACTTTGATTCGACTATCCGTGCAAAGCCTGATCGGACCAGCTAGTCTCTGTATAACACAAGGATAGTGATAAACAATGAAGACAAGCTAATGAAATGAGAAAACACGGATGTTGTGTTTTATATGCTTTGCTCTTAGTTCGAACTGGGTCGGGCATAATAGTTCTGATATAAATAAATTGCAACTTGAAAAACGTTTTATAATCGAATACAAAGTCAATGTTGATTATTTATTTGATTGGATTCCATAGATATTATCTATTGATTTAAATATTTGCATCTATAAACTAGATGAAATATTTTGGTCAAAGAGCGTTCATTGGCATGATAGAACAGAAATCAATGTAGAGTTAAATAATTTGAGTTGAATTTTCCAATTAAGAAATAATTTGTCAGTGGTTGTTGCCATTTTGTTCTATCGAAAATATAAAATTATTCACATATTTTATTAATCAATTTAGACATTATACTACAGCGTTTCAAATTTATAGTTCCTTAAAAACACATCAAATCTTATTAATAACTGTGATAACATATACTTAAATACTGTTGGACTAGTTTAGTGGAGAAGAGCGTATTCATGGTGTTATAGTAGCAGTTCGTTGAGAGAATAAACAGTTTGAGCATAGTAGGTTCGAACCTGGTTCCTGACCAGATTGTAGTATTTGGATACTTGCCCTATTCAGGGTATATACTGGTTGTTAGGATAACCTCATTTTTTCTGGATTTAATTAAAACACCTTTGTTTACTGATCATAGTTAATTGTTTTAACATTAGTCACAACTTAATTACTGGCACTAAAAACTCGAGTATTCATTTTAGTTATGAAAAATATAAAAAACATATTGCACTCTCTCTGATTGGTCGAAAAATGTTTGCTCTCCGTAATTATGATTAGAAAATTAGTTTAGAGAAAGAAATTAGTTAATGAATCAGCATATTTTGGAAGGTTTTTAATTGCAAATATTTAACGATTAGATACTCAGAGGTTCAATCTTAAATTATATTTAGTACAATAATGTATTATACTTTTTACATTATACATTTGTTGCATTTATTTTTGAAATCAACGCTATTTTAGCATGACTATAACAAAGTTAAAAAACAGATAGCTAAAAGTACCAGAAATGCTGTGAAAAATAATTTGAAATTGACATTTAACTATCGACTGACATTGCCAAATTAACAAACAAAATTCACTAGTAATTCGTAAACAAACTTCCATTTGCATGTTACATTGGGCTTTATTGCGTTGTCCGATAATTTGATACATTTACTCTTTTTATGAAGTCAAAGCGATTCATTTTACTATGTTTTGTAAAATACACTTGCGAAGATATTAAAACAGTATAATCGACTGAAATGTACATAAAAAACTACAATTTAATGTATTTTAGTAAGATGGAAGTTGATTGAAAGGTCTTTAATTAATGATGAAACACATTTTAGGTTATCCATGCCAAGGTTGAAAAAGGAGATGCGGTTGTAAGGTAGACAACAAACAATTCGTAGGCAGGTGTCTAGTCAATTTCTAGCAGTCGAATTTTCTTGTCAACTATTATTTGGGATTTGTACACAATACATTATAAGACTCATCCTGTATATGTAAAAACTGTTATGACCTATTTTATACCTGGTATATCTGAAAAGACCTATAATTTTATGTAGCCACTATATATTTAATTGAAACTGCAAACAAAATGTAATATATTATGCTATTAACGCAATAAAATCAGCTGGAAAGTTACAGGAGGATATTGACGACTTTGGAGCTGCAAAACAAATTTGTTGGTTATACGTTTGGTTAAAGATATAACAATCTACTCACCTATATACAACAGTAAGTTTTCCTTCCCTCCCACTCTCTTATACTAGCATTCACCCTATACAAATTTGTTCGACTAAAATACAAAGGTAAGATTTTTCCAATTAGCCTAAATATTTTAATGTGCATTTAACGTTTGGCAGCGAGTCAAAATTAGGTCAACACAAGTGTACACTCATTACGGTGTAATTATCTATAATTACATTTTTGTATTTAGAATGATAAATACGTAAACAACACTATTGAAAACTTTATATAAACTGAATGACAGGAAAAGAGAAGTTGCCTTTGCCCTACGCTTTTACAGTTTGTAAATAGATGAGACTTAAGACATATTGAATTATAATATAAATTTCAACAGTGGAGAGATGAAATATGTCATCAAAAGTAAGTTGTAATTCTATCCGGCAAATTTGATTTTAATGTTAATAGCTTTCCTAAATGAACGCTTTAATGTTAACTGAAGCCTTTGGTTCAAAGCAGTGTGCTCTTAATTTAAATAACAGACAGATGTAATGTAATATTTATAAACGGAGGTAAACATACTGAAATGAAAATAAAGTTTCAAAACTAAACCCAACTAAGACACAGACAAGTGTATTTAATGCACACATATTGCTACTAATCACATTGATAACATTTTATATTTAGTAAAAACAGTTATCTGAGACGTCAATGGAAAAGTTTATTAAAAAAAAAAAACGTTTATAATATCATATTAGTATTTGTAAGAAATTGCAGCAAGGGAACACCCACCATCTTTAACATTAACGCCAAATAGTGTCAAGTCTGAGAATCTTGCCGTGTTTTTACTATAAGTTTGTTTGGTCTTTTATTACTCTTCCTTAAGGTGAAGTAATAAAGTTATTTTACGACTTCATTTTGTCCAACTATCCTCAAAGTACGATCCATTTATAACTACTTACGTCATTCTCTCGTTCACAATTTGATGTAAATTCCAAGTCAATGATTAATTATATAAATACAAAGAATTTTTGCTTATAAGAGTAAAAATGAATTAATTCAAGAGACAAAATTTGTTTTTGTATTTCGGTTGGTTCAGAAAACTGCGTAACCAAATTCTATGAAGCTGACCAATGCGTTATAAAGTGCCTACTGAAAATATATTTTAAATTGGTATACTGTATATGGAAGAATTGTTACTTCCGCCATACCAAGAAAGTGTCTATACATTTTATATAGTTTAAAATAAGCTTTTAAAAGAACTTTTTGCTGTTAAAATGTGAATTTCCTATTTTCAATCGTTTGTAGTAATATATCCTTATTCACCAAATTATTCTAGAACTGACGTGAAAGCTCTCAGAGGAATTCAAGGTAGCTAAATATAGTGGCTTGGTTTGTAAAACGATTTAAAGTTTTAATCATCTTCAAAAGAAGTATTTACTAACTACAGCAGTGAAATAAGTGGCCCTTAATCTTATATTAAGCACTGTTTGAATCTATTGTAAAAAGTTAATAGTAAAGTAGGAATATCCGTGTCTTAACTAGGAAGTAACCTCAAAACAGCATTACCAATTTTTAATTCATGTCTAATTACTAATCCTATTAATTCTATTTGTTTTGAAATGATTTAATTATGTTTAACAATTGTTTTGTTTCCATATTTACTAATTTATGACGTCGTTGGTTTGATCAAAATTCTTCCCCGCAAGGAGGGTTCACATTAACTGTACCCATTAAAAGGAGTTTGACTTCCCTTGAAGATCTGGGCGAAACATACAAAATTTAATATTATTTTCAATGTAAACATATATGAAATAAGTCTTTACATGTATGTATGACGACTTTTCATAAAAACACAATCATATTAAATACAAAAAGTACGCAACACATAATTTATAGCGTTATAGGCCTATGTAGTTGGTCTGTGTACACCATCGCGTCGTCTATGGTAAACTAAAACAAATCGCCTACTTCGTCCGGTCGGTTCTATCTTGATAATTGAGGTCGTTTGTGTTGTTATGAATATATGACTCCCAGAAAAATGATAATATATACTTTAAACGAGATTAAGATGTCAAAACGCTTCGTAAATAGGAGAACATAACGAAGCAGCACAAAGGACTAAATATCAGTTAAAATACTTTTAGTAGTTTCCTGTACTTATTACATTTTATGAAGTGACTTGGATACCAAAATCATGAAACTAAACATAAGATACTGAACTAACACGTTACATACATTGAAACATTTCTTACAATTCCACCTCTCCTTTAGTTTAATACAGTAGTTATTTATTTTAAGTTTGTGATGTTTCCTGTTAAATTTTTTAAACTGTTTTCTTAAACCTATTTTAAGATCTTAAATACTAGTATGACTAGTGTTAATTACCTTTGAACTAAATATGGTATTTAATTACAATAAATTTGTTGTAATTTTATTTGTATTTGATATTTTATGAGTAATATACGCTCAGTTATCTCAGGACGCTCAGTTGAGACAACTAACAAGGTTTTTTTAAATTACATTAATCAAATGAAAATAAATTGTTTATGTTAACTACATTTTCTCTACTCAATGTGTTAAATTTAAGAAAAAAATAAGGCAATTGGGCATACAAACATAAATTTAAATTGCAAAATTAATAAAGCACGATTAATTAAATAAAAATTATTGAATTTCATTTTATATTATTTTCTTTATGTTAGATATTTTCTGAACACACATTGAATGATATATTTTATAATCCAAAAGGAAAAACAATGTATGATTTGAAAAAGAGTCATTAAAATTTACTTACATCAAGTATATAGGTTTACTCTTATAAAGATTTGTGAATAATGATTCTCTTCAGCTAATATTTTCGTATACGAGATTCAGGTAGGCCAAAAAGAGTTTCTGGGAGGGTGCAACAAAGATTTGGTTGCGTCATATTGTGAAAGACTTAGTGGCTTATCTATCACAACATGCTCCAAAGAAATACTAAATATTTACAAACTAACCTTGTATGTAAGTTTAAGAATTTCTGATAAACAAGTTTATAAATTCTTGATTTACAACTTTATGACAGAGCATGTCGAGTGTTCATGAACTGTTATTAATCTGGTTTAACGCGAGGAAATAAACTTATTTTACGATATCGCTTTACTTTTTTCAACTAACCACGAAGTAAGATTTATTATTTAATTCCTAACTAACAGTTTAGTTTCTATCTTCACTACTGAGAGGGACAAATAATAATACAAGTTGAACCTCTTTTTCGTTATGAAATTGTTTATCCACGGTTATAAAAACTATGCAAAATAATAGAAAATAAAAAAGCGTTGTAAGGTATTTTATGTTCTTAGAGGAACACTTGGACTTGTAGAATATATTTTAATTTAAAATATACTTCCGAACAGACATGTGAGTAATCCTCCCGGTGGTCTTCCTATAACCATGATCTTCAACAACTCGAGTTATATGGAGTAGGGAGGAGCAGAAACTTACTTATGAATCTTTCCACTAGGCTCACCACTGTTTTTAAGTAAAATGATAATAGGCTGGTGTTTCGATAAGCTTTGGCGTCAGAGTGGTCTGTTCTGCCGAGCTTTGATAGTTCTTCATGCATGCGGAATTTAGCCATAAGCTACGATGGCGTTGATAGCTTGCAGACCAGTTGGAGTAAGTAGTCTGATCCTTCCTGCAACAGTGCAGGATAAATGCCTTCTCCACCAGGGGATTTAAAAGGTCTGATTCGCCCATTTTAATTTATAAATTAAATAAATTAAAATCTTGGAATTCAATCTTCTTATCTTTTCCGAAATACCTTTTACATACGGAATCAGAACTGTCGTTAATGGTTTTTCATTAAGTTTTTTATTACTATTATTATTTGCGTTTTTAATAGCTCTGTCAATGATATATTGTAGATAGTCATTATTTAATAAATCTCTATTAACTTGTTGAATCTCCTGTTTAAAATCCATCTCATTACTGCATACCGTATGAGCTCTCTTAAACAAACCATACGCCAAACCAACCTTTACATGTTCGGGATGGTTAGAATGGTAATTTAAATATTGTGCCGTGTTGGTAGGTTTACGATACACTGTAGTCTCCAATCCAAAATCCTTCTTTTTAACCAATACATCCAGAAACGGTAAACACTTATTTGTCTCCATCTCCATGGTAAACTGTATGTCATCAAAAATTGTTAAAAGTGTGTGCTGAATCCAATTATTTTCAGTTTGATGGTGGATTTTATAAACAAAGTTTTGTATTAGGACTGTTTTTAAAAATTCATTAACCATTAAAAATTGTGTTACTAAATTGAAACCTAAAAATATCGATTTGGATAGCAAGAACATTGTGTACAATTTACCCTGTCAGTGTGGGTTGTCGTATGTGGGACAAACTTCTCGTCCATTTAAAAAACGTGTTTCTGAGCATAAAAATGCATAACAACGGGCGATGTTAATCGGTCTAAAATTGCGGAGCATGCCATAGCTAACAATCATGCTATTCTTTGGGATGAGGGATTCCAACTTCTAAAAGAGTCTAACTGGAGAAAGAGAGTTTTCAAAGAGACTGCTATAATGTCCGTGAAGGAGAACTGTATTTCCCAGCCAAGTTCCACCGTTAGTGCTATTTACTTCCCTTTAATTAAAAATGAAGTACAGAGACTCTTTGACAGGCCTAATGTAAGAATTAATAATACCAATGTAGTGGGGGTTGAACCTTTGAACGACCTACGATTGATTCCTACTCAGTCAACCTTTGTTAGGCGTTCGGAAAGGTTGCGACAAAAAACGTCCGCTAAGACCTAGGACTTATCACCTGAGGACGCGAAGTGTTGTTTTTTCTTCGCGAAACGTCGTGTTGTGTATATTTTACTGTTTTGTTCATAGGATTTTGTGTTGTGTTTTTGTGTGTGTGGTGTGACGTGGAGCCTTGCTTCAAAGATTTTATATTTGACGACAACGTGTCCTGCGGTTATATACACAAGTGAAACAGCAATAAGGTGGGTGTAGTCCATTAAGAGTATAGTAATTTATCAATAATTTATCATTAACTGTTAGAGAGATGTCTCAAAAGAGATTCAAAAATGTTATTGAAAATAATCTTAAAGATATTTTACTCACTAACGGAATTGATAAAATAGGATTTATCAAATGATGTAAAAGATTTGTTACAAATATTTGTAGTAATATTTTATAGTACACAAATGATATTATATATATATATATTCGTAATTATATGTAAAAATGTTTCTGTAAGTCTTGGATTTTGACCCATTACATTATAAAAAATTTACCGGCGATTATTGAATGATATATTAAAATAATATATAATAAACAACTATTCTCAATATATTTACAGAAATGCATGTTTTAATAATTGAATCAGTGCCCTCTTCCGCAATCATCCTGACTTTCTATTATGTTTTATAAATTATAATTTCTTTTCTAACAAACAAAAGCTTTGCGGAATGCTACTTCCTTATCTCTGATAATTTCACGGAACTATTCTGTATCTCAAATATAGAAACACATTGTACTATACACTTTATTATGTAATAACATAATGCTATCATTGTTACTTGGTTAACGGTAATATGATCCATATTGTAGGTATCACGTAGGTCTATGTTTAAGCGTCACATCCAGATATTTACGTGAGATGAATTACAATTTAACTTGTATCTACCCTGCTGTATATTTAGTGCAGAAGCGAGATAGCTGTCAGCATTTCGAAGATATAATCTAGGCCATTGTGATTATTAGTATTGATATATTTTATTTAAGATTTAGTTAAAGAGATACTAAACACATGATGCATTCTAAGTTCACAATATCTTACTAATTTTACTAAGTTCGTTTTCATTCCAGTACGGAAGGTACGAAGTGTTTCTAATGGAACCTAAATATGTTTAACGAGCAAATAAATTCTGATTGATATTTTCGTAAAAGCTTAATTTTGTCTGATAATTGAAAAATAATGAATTACTTCAAATTTAAGAATAGTTCAAAGTTATGGCGGAAGTGTTAAGAGAAAACAAAACTGTTGAAGTAACTCGCATAGCAGTTGTTAACCGACTCGTATGTAACTTAAGTAACATTTTTACACAATGACCATTCGAACTTAGTTATGCTTAACTCTACCCATATGTAAATTCATCTTGCTTGGTGTTATTCAGATGCAGTGTCATTACAATTCCTATAGTTATAAAAGTATATTCTGTACACCAGGCACGTCTACATGAGCACAATTATATAACTAAGGTAAGGGGTGAGGGAGGGGGGTTTAAAGCTTTTACTGATAGTGGGTATTATATATAGTAATCTCCTTTTAGTACAAACTCTTTAGGAGCTGCGTTGTGCAAGTAGCAAGAAGAGCCTTCAGTTGTTTCTTGTGGAGAAGAGGGAGACATCGAATCAATTTCAGTAATTTTGACACTGGAGGTGTTACCGACGATATAGGATTGCAACGATGACTTCTCACCAGCTTATCAGAATCAATTAAAAGAGATTTCGCGATCTTATCAAGGGTGGATAACTTTTGACAGTTTTTTCAATTATTCTAGGGCGAGATAAGTTACAACAGATATTCTATCAGATGTTTGCAACAGTTATTTTTGTGAAACCAAATAAATGAAAATTCCTTAGATAATGTTTATCATTAAAACTTATTTTAATTAACTAACTTTGAAATAAGTTAATTTATTTTCACAACCAGTAATATTTGAAATGGAAATTGCTTTATCTACGATACTTTTGTAACATATGTTTACATTTTAACCACACATTAAAACTTAAATGTAACATTTTTGGATACTTAATTATTTCAGAGGGTGTTTTATTAATTTCAATTTCAGTGGGACTTTAATTTATTATTAGCATTGTTATAGAAGTAGTTACACATACGGGCTGATGTCCATACACATGATAATAACTTTGCAACATTAAAAACAATAACCAACGATTCAAAACTATATCAGCTGATTTTATGCATTAGCAAGACTTCAACAAAAAGCGTAGAAAACACTATTTAAGTCGTCTACAAAATAACGTAAGATATATAGTTCACTTAATTTGCCAATTATTTACTATTGCCATAGAATTAAATGAATGGTTTATCACAATTACAAGTGTTTCCAGTTTACAATTTCAAAGTGGTTTACCCCTTAAACGTATGTAGACTAAACACAAAACATCCTGGGTGAAACGGCAAGGTTTGGCGTAATCGGATATCGTGCCGCTTAACTTGTAACAGTTGGAACTTTCGACCTAGTTCCTAGCATTTCTGTTTGCTAGGCTACTCTTCCGTCTACGTTAGTTTAGCTGACATTGTTAATGTCGGTTAGAACAGTTTGATTTTACATTGTATTCAAATTAATTTGACAAATAATAATTCTAAAAGTTGTAATATTTTAGGTCTTGGAACGGCCAATCGACCGATCCAATTGGGGTTAATTAATTACATTAATTAAAATAAATTCAAAGTCAATATAACAAAGGATTAAAGCCAAAGGGTGTCAGAAAAGCCCAAAATGAAGATAAAAAAGTAGTTTCCAATGTGAAAATAGTATTTAGTAATAGTTTTTGAAATTGTGTTAGTTAAATAAGTGCAGACTATGACGTATGCATTAGCGACAAGACCAAGCCAAAACCTTGCAGGACCTGACAGGAATTGACTTGTCCAGTCTTGTCTAAATTTGGTAGAAATGAATTAGCATTGAAAGATAGGGGTTTGTAATTTTATAAAAAAAAGTTGTTATTATTAGATTTATGTTAAAAGGAGAGTTAAATAAGCAAGGAGTAATAAAAATAATTTTGTTAGGATAATTTGTTAAAAAGTTATAGACAAAAATGTAAGCGTAAACAAATCGATTTTGCAGAATTTGAATAAAATCCAAAAACGAAGTAGAGTCATTTGTAGAGTTAAAAAGGGTTAAGAAAATAAAGTAATAAAAAATATAAAGTTATAAAGTTTTATAGCTAAAAAATAAAGTGTAAAGTCATTCTTGGGCATAAAAAGGCTAATAACTCATAAAGTTCAAATGTAATTAAATCATAAAAAATAGCATTTAATAGAGTCAATAATAGGGCATAATCAAGCCGAAGTTCAATATAAATAAATAAATAGTTTTGTAAAGATAAAATAAATTAATAAAAATTTTGTATTAATTCAAAATAAATACAAGGGAGATTAATAAAAGGGAAATATTGATAAAATAGAGTATATATATGTGTAATAAATTGTAATGCCATGTGAGATATGAAAAGAGTTTTAAAGGGGGGGAATGAGACGCCGAAAACCAAACGAAGCCAATTAGAGTAACATCAAGCTGAATAACTAGACAACCAAACAAGCTATCAAAAAACCAACACCAGATTTACGCGTTTCAAGACCAACCAAAGAGGATACAAGCAAGAAAAAATGGAAAATTTCAAATTTACAGGAAATAAATTTCAAAATTTAAGCAAAACTAACGAAGTCTATAACTCAAGAAAGAAGAGGAGTAGAAACACCATTCGAATTCCAGGGAAACCAGAAAATGTCAACCAATCCATAGAAGTCAACAAAATCAAAATCCGACCACGCAAAAGGAAGTTATAGAGTTTGGGTGAAATCAATGCAAAAATTATCAATCGACAAGTTCATGCAGGCACCCAAGGCCCAGGCTGCGAGGGGAAGTGACGTCACCGGATCCACTACGAAGAGCAAAACATTGTAATTCAATAAATGAAGATAATAATTAAATTAGGCCTAATCAGTAGGAAATAAAGGCACTAAAATTCATCAAATAAATCAGGAAATATATTAAGACCAAAAAATATATTTCTAAAGCAAGAAATCAGGATTTCTTGTTACATAGAGGAAGATGCTGGTTTGACAAGAAAAAAGTCGACGATAGAAGCCTGCATCCCCTTTAACATCAGTTTAGCACGGAACGCCGAGGAGTAGACATCTGACCAAGCTCCGAGGGTACTTAGAGAAAGTCAAAGGGCGATCAGTTATCGGTGTGCGTTACGTTTCTAGCTCCGGCCTAAAGCTAAGTCGGGTCGTGATAATTTCGGGAGAAGAATATCCATATAAACGGCCTATCTTGCCAAAAGATACTACAATCAACTGGGAGAGGACAACTTTAATTAAGTCCAGGAGAAGACAACTGTAAGCCGAAGAAACCATTCTGGGGACCAAGGAGAACAACTTTAAATCGCTGGAAATCAACAGAAGGAATTACGCGTCGAACTTCTTGTGTTCTGTAAGTGGCAAACGATCATTGTTACTTATAATTTTAAATAAATCCCTTTTTTACAAAATAATAAATAAATTAAAATAAACTAAATAAATAAATTCAAGTAGATTCTGGGGAAATTGAATAAAGTAAACTCGTTTAGTAAATTTCATTACTCACAATGGCAAATCGTCGTAGGTAAATAATATAATCATTAATATACAAATTTTAATTAATAAATTAATTAATCACTTTGCTACTTTTCAATATATGTAATTATAAGTTAAAGATTAATAAAATAAAATTCATTGTGTTTTTGAAAATAATAATTTGTTGTTTCAAAGTTAATGGATTTATGTTAATTAATAAATCGTTTTTGTGTTTTCAATAGAAAAATTTTGAATATATAAATTACAAATCCAATCAAATTAATCCTAAAACCATTCAGTGCTCTAGTGTAATTAAGTCAGCAGGTGAGTTATTCACGGATCACTACAAATTTAACTCCAAAGGGAACGATCCCGAAAAAGAGTCTAGAATTGAGCTAGTGTACTACACAAAAGACAAAACAGGTCTAATTAATTTAAAATTTAAAACTTAAGAATAGGAAACAAAAAGTTTTCCTTTTCTTGCCCTCGCCAAACCTCTCAAATTGTTCTCACGGGGTAGTACAACGGAACAACGTCAAATAAGGCCTGAAAACACTTGGGTGTTATTTGATGAGGGAAAGTGTTAAAGTTAACAACAAAAGGTTGTGTTTATTGAATAAATTAAAAGGGTAGGGAGGTTTGCGCGTGGCAAGTGGCTCCCGAACGTGGGGCGAAAACCTTGCGATCCCGAAATAGAGAGGTTTGCGCGTGGCAGTCTGTAGGTTACAAACCTTATACTGGGAGTACATTCAGCAATAAATATACAAACTTATTTTTATACACGCCTTGCAGACACTGCTTTGGCTGCCTCAGCTCGGGGTTTCAATTTACTTTCCCGCTTTCTTTTATCTCTCTCTTTGTTTGCATTCAATTCCTAATCAATGAAGCTCCTCTTGCAACCAAGTCTTGAACTAGTTTCCTTTCAATTTGAAGTTATTCGTTTAACTTTCAGTATTAAGAGTTAGAAGCTTTGAAGAGTAACCGTTTAGCTAATTATATTTTTAAACAAGTTAAACTAGCTGTGCGTCGTAATGAACCTTAAAACAAACACATATATTGATTCTATTTGGGAAGCCAGCAAAATGTAATATCTACAATCTTGTAATACTCGGATTATTCAACGGAGATAAAAGTTGAAAGATTACCATTTATATATTAAGTTTGTTGGAAGATGTTAATTTTAAACATTGTATATACATTAAAAAGACTAAGGCAACCTATAACCAGTTTGATCAAACGTATTGTTTGTTTTGTTATGAAAGTTTTGTATTATGAATTTTTAAAAGAATAATGATATTAAAAATGAAAAGTATGAATGATGATATGTTTTTATATTTTACTAAAAAATATGCATTTGCTTAGAAGTTATTCAACACTTTGAGAAAAGTTTTAGTCTCTACAAACTTGTTACAACAAATTACGTACACTTTAAAATAATTTGCTGGTGAAGGTTGTAGTATCAGTTAGTAGTATACGGGTTTCTGAATAAAATCACACCACTAGAGTAAATCCAAGCTTTGATGATACTGATTATATTATTATATTTATATTTGGGCTTATTGGCATTAGATAGACAAGGTTATTCGTTGAAAGATACCCGGGTACAACAGATTGTAACTTATAACTTTACACCTCTTTAAGCTTAAACAATTCTCACGCCAGCTGTGATGGTAGGTTGTATTCAACAGCTGTTGTCATTAAGCTGGCTGATCAGATAGAATTATTCCAACTTCAAATTAAAATGCATTAATTAAAGAGAGACCTTATTTCTATACGATATTACTGAATTCACATGATCTCCACTTATCTTGGTTGTAAAACAAGACGATATTTTTACAGCCATAGAATATACACATTTTGATCAATAGACGCTTACTAAATATGTTTTAATATTGTGTGAATCAATAGGCAATATGTTGTTTTAATCAGCAAAACCCAGAAGCAAACAAATATTTTATCTTTTACGATGTGAATAAAAACTATTTCAACTTTATATTATATATATGTTATCATTTTAGTTGTATACATCATTATAAGTTGAAGTCATTACAACAAGGTTGAATACAGTGTAAGTCGTTGTAGCTAGTCACCAAGATGTTTCAATAAGATTCCTAAACTACATTGTATAGTAATACTGTATAGTACGTTCGGAGTTGGTTTATGTTCTGGAACAACAATTTATATAAATTAATGGTCTTAATTTGTAGCAAAAAGTTGATTTAGGGAAGGATAAAATTATTTATGTTTTTGTAATACATTTCCCAAACATAACATAATAACGTATTTATAATGATTTTAAAGTACGTGCTAAATGGCGCTGTTTGCAGTGGTCATGGTCTTACACTTTGTTTGTTAGCCGTTTTTAGCTGAGTTGCTGGCGTTCAGTTTATGTGTTTCACGCTATTCCTTCATTTATTACATTGCTATAACTAACATAAGGTAAAGAAGTCAAACAAATAGACAATGTCAAGACTTTAACCGCTCTATATGTTTATTTCTCGCTACTGAGACCACACAATAAAACATTACCACATGTTGTATGACAACTTAATATAAAACTAAAACACTTATTTAACTCCATGCAACTGAATAAGATAGATGAAGTGTTATCCCATTGTGCCTTACGTATACAGAGTTATAAGTATGTACATCTCATTAAACAATGGCGGTACCTTAAGTAGCTCGTAATTGAAAAGCTTCTCTTGTCGGGAAACAAGACATGTTACATGTATAACTTAGTGATAAGCATCGAGGTTAAACAACTACCTCAGTTGAGTTAACGTGCTTTATATTACTCACTCCTTTATTGCATTACTATAACTAATGTAAGCAACAAAATACAATTTAAAGAATTTAACAGCTTTAGAGTTTTTGTTCTCGCTACTTAGACTACACAATAAAACAAGTTAGTTGTGTTTAATTTAAAACTAAAAACCTATTTAACTACATGCAACTGAATAGGATAGATGAAATTTTATCTCATTTTGTCTTACGTACAGAGAGTATGTACATCTCAGTTCAACAATGCTGTCCTTAATGAAGTAGCTTAGGTAGCTTGTAATTAAAAGCTTCTTGTTTAGAAACGGGACATGTTACATGTATAACTTAGTGATAAGCAACAAGGTTAAACTAGAACCAAATTTATAATTTAAATACGTGCAATATTAGGTCTGCCACTTATAAACAGAGTTTTACATTTCTAACGTAAACTTCTGTAACCTACTTTATACAGAGGTAATCCAACTAGATATTAAATTTGGTAGAATCAAAGTAAATAAGTTATACCAGCATAATGTTGCACGATGCATCTCAATAAGGAATATCATTAATATTGTAATCTTATTTACAAGATGCAGTTTGTTGGTGAATAGTTTTCAGATTAAACCTCACAGAAGAATACATCTTAGCAATTCTTTTATCTGAATTTTGCTTTAACAAGAATGCCTTATACATTCTCAGTTTATTTTGCTTATTTGTCCATACCCACGAGATTGTGCTAGAACTGTACTTTATGACCACATTTTTTAAAATAAATACCAATAAGGGTGTTTAATACCAGGACGAAACAGTGCAACATAGTCATCTGCAGTTTTACGAAACATTTACAGAAGAATGTTGCTGATAACTTATCTAATTTGCATGAAATGGTTTATGAACATTAAAACTGTAGTTTGTAGATTACAAAATTGTAAATTAAAAATGTTTCATAAACAAGGCAAACACATGTGTAGGGTTATGCCTACCGTGGATAAATGTTGCTTTAGTATTTATTGCCAGCATTAATTAATTTAACACTTAGTCTCTTATGTGTTACATTTAAAAGTTTTAAGTGGGAATGCAATATCAGAAAGGTACATTTACTTCAACGGCTTGCCATCGACATAGCAATGTAACCAATCTGAAGTTAAAACGGACCACACTATAAGGGAGAATAAGAACATCCTTTGTTAAACCAAGACTGCAAATATTTGTATACAATGCCCTTACATGGATTTAGTGTGTCATTGTTTGCCCTTGTTAGCAAGTTGATCTTGTGAATGTATCTTTTAATGTCAACTGTCACAAATCTTTAAGTCAACACTTACGTCAAATCTTATCTGTCAAACAATAACTCGCTATTCAGAAGTCAATACTTAACAATCAGGTAAATGTGATACATTTTGTAAATATAAAATACATTTAACTTCCCTTTTTATATACAGCGTAGGGCTTGTTTATTTTGACAGCAACTTCTAATAAATACGGTTATTTATATTGTCTTGAATAAAGTTAGTTTGACCATTTTCCTAATACTGTTTCGTCCTTATTGTCTCAGAGCCAATTCGTCTTCTCCGCACACAGTCAGATACTGGCAATACCTTGACTACGTGATTTCATGTTTTCAATTTATTTTCTTCTTCGTCTTTCCTTGTTACCATCTCCATTGCTTTTAATCTATATTTAGCCAACAATTTAGTAGAGCTAAACAAACAAATTCCTACGTTTTTTGTAATTTATTATTTTATCTAAAATGTTGGTAAAATGAAATAATTATTTTAACCAATTACAAAAATCAGTCAACGCGTTAATTATAAACTAGATTAGAACTAAACTAAACTAAATAACGTAGCAATTATTGATTGCTTTGATGTACGATTTCAATGCACAAACATCATAACACTATTTATAAAGTTATTTCCATATGTACATTTTAGTATTCTAAAACTCAAAGCCGAAAATAAATTAAAAACAAATTTTGTTTTCCAACGATCGATCCTACCCTGTTTGTATAAATTTGGTAGGGTTAAATATATCATTAAAATTAATTGGGATAGCAATGTTCAGGTTTGGTAAAAATACTGAAATTTACAAACAATATAAAATAAAAATAAATAGTTATATAAAATTATATGTTTGTCCTTTTTAAGTGTTGTCTAAACAAAACCATAGCTAAACTGATTGTAAATGTTCATTGTTGGTGTAATAATCAGATGATTACCCTAACATTTTCACTATAGTGGATTCCATACTTTACAATTATTATTATTGTATTTAACATTTTTAGGTTAGGTTTATGTTTAGGAGTGTATTCCGAAGTTAGGTAATTATTAACCTCATTTATTAATTTTTAACTGTGTTAATTCAGGAACATTAATGTAGAAATAAATGTAACTTTTTTTTACCATCTTAAGTTATAATTTTAAGTCTAAACCTTTAAAAAAATATTGTGTATGAAGGTATTAAGAAAGCTGGCGTGGTGTTTGAAGAAAACAGAGTTCAATCTTTGTACAACCTAATACGAGACGAAGTTAATTATTTAAGGCAAGGATACATTCTTAATCCCATTTAGTCACTGCTTCATGTTATAAGTCACATTATCATAAACATTTTAAACAAGAATATGGTAATGAGCAATAAGGATAGTCACAAACCACTATCACTTCCCTTTAAAATACGTTAAGACAGTAACTAAATTTCATATTTACTGTTACTTAATTTTTCATATGCATGTTTCAGTTCTGGAATAATATATAAGAAAAAAAAATATTACGACCACAAATTGTACACAGTATTTATAAAAAAAAACTAAAAAATAAAGATGTAGGCTATGACACTAACAAATAAGAAGTTAGATTGTTTAAACTTTCATATACTTGGTGCCGTTATTAATAAATCCTTTAAAATAATAAGGATGTAGTTTACAACATCAAAAATACTGCAGATACTTGGTGCCGTTATTAATAAATCCTTTAAAA
>JAGFPH010006540.1:42298-57573 GCA_018207615.1 Philaenus spumarius | reverse complement strand
GAATATAGTAAAGTCGTACAATAATACCGTGCACAGTACTATGGATATGAAACCCCGTTAAAGTTTTGAAAAAGCACGAGAACATGCTTTTGGTCAAATTGGCTAGATAGATAAGACAAACTAGTTGCGTGAGACCCCTGTAGTGGTATTTTGTAGACCGTAGAGGTTGATGATTGTAGAGTCAGAGCTCAAAGCCGATCGTTAAAAGAATAAATTTAAAATACGCCAGTGAACGTCTATTGACCGCCAATAAAGACACTGCGATAGCTGCGTCGGTGAGCGAAGCGAGCATGGGTGGAGTTCTCTGTTAAGTACAGATAAAAGAGATTCGACACAGGTGTCTACTAATCGTAATACAAATGTAAAGAGTCAAAACCACGGTGAGCGAAGCGAGCATGGGTGGAGTTCTCTGTTAAGTACAGATAAAAGAGATTCGACACATGTGTCTACTAATCGTAGTACAAATGTAAAGAGTCAAAACCAACGGCTATTCCACATTCTGTACATTTTCTACCATAATATTTACCGTTCGACTTGACAACACTAGTCAGTTGTTGGAAAATGTTGCACTGGTACAATGCTGTCTGTTAATTTGTGTAAAATCTCTTAGAATTGTTATGGGTTCGTGTGTATACGTACTTTTATGTGTGCAGTATGAATTCCAGTTGATCACACACTTATTAAAAACTACGCGACTGAACGTTTTGGCCCTCTTTAAGTAAATATATTCAGAACGAGAAAATAACTGCATAATCATGTACAAAATCAATTAATGTTAGGCGACTTGGAGCGCTCAAATGAGGTTCGGAAATTTAGGTAAAGATCTTTCGTAAATTGAGAATTATCTCCTGAACTATATACTACTGGGGAACGGTGTGACAGTGGTTAGCGCGGTCGTCTTCTTTCTTTGTTGAATCTTGTTACGAAAAAAATGAAATGAGTCAATATATTTGCTATTCAAACCCAAAAATTTTGAAACAGTTAAGTTGCACTTGTAAGCACAATTAGGTAATATCACAGTAAAATAAAAAATAACCCATGTGATATATAGAAGTGAGATTATTAGGGGGAAATAAAATAAACTTTGTAAAAAAAAGAAGAAATTAAATGTAATTTATATTTACAAGGTTTCAACGGTAGCGCTTTCTGGTAGAGAATCTTCGAACTATCACCCCATCCGCCGGTAGGGCTTTCTAGTAGAGACTCAGCGAATTCATTTGACAGTACAACGGATGCAATTCTGCCGACTCGGCATTGTTACACATGCTAACATAAATTTCTGCTGATTCGTGACGGATGGCAGCGACAAGATGGCGGAAAAAATGGCGTATAAGATGGCGGCTCCCCTCCCACCGGCAGGGTCACCAAATTTGTGTAAAGATTTACAATTGCTAATTATTGGATTGTCTAGTCAGCATCTAGATGGAGTGTCGATTTTATAACAATGTAAAGAAATGTTGGTCAGTTAAAGTTCAGAATGCTCGTTCACGTCTTTGTTGTGCCTTTAAGGATAAAAGATATTTTACTTAAGCGACATGTTTTAGGGGAGTTCATTTTAGGAGATTTAGGCTACGCAGTGAATGAGTTAGAAGTTTTTAACTACAAAATTCGAGGAACAGTTTTAAGTATAATCGTGCTAATAAACAATGTAAAACATAAAATCAGTATCGGAAGTTTTGATGTAAGAGTGAAGTTGGACATTGTAATGAAGTTTCCATATCTTCGGGAAAACGAATGGCAGTTATATATTGCAACAAATTATGATGGAGGTATAGAGAGAGTAACAGCTTTAAGTTCCGTTCGTCACGGGCATTTAATAAGAAGACTTCTACATGGGGACGAACAAGTAAGGACCGACTACAGCGATGATGATGATGATGGATACGCATCAGGAGGACTAGGGGAACTGTACGGACGGAGCGATGACGAAAATGCGGAACAAGAAGAATATGATGCTGAAAGACTATTGGAAATTATGTGAATTGTGTACTTATTCGTTATGTTATGTTATATGTAGTGACTTTGTTAAATATAAATAAGTAATTTAAATAAAGTGTTAATAATTATTTCTTAAATTGTTTAAGTATTATTTTTTTAGAAATTTAGGAAACACTACGTTATATTTTGGTTGATTATGTAATTACGTATATCATACGCATGGGTTGCGGCAGTGCCTAAGGTTAGGTAAGCCAAATTTTTAGTTCGACTAAGTGTTGTTCGGCTGGACTCGGGAGAGCCTTACGTTCGGGCAAGTAATTATAATAATAATTGAAGTTGTAACATAACCTCAAAGTACAATCTATGCGGGGTTTGTACAGTATAAACAGTCACGAGTACAGCGAAGCCTAAGTTTTTAGTTCGGAAAAGGTCGGATAGGTCTGGGCCACCAAATTTGTAAAAGATTTACATTACATTTGCTAACTATTGGAATGTCTGGTCAGCATATAGCTGGGGTGTCGATTTTATAACAATGTACAGAAATGTTAGTCAGTTAGCAAGTCCAGAATGCTGGTTCAACAAAATTCGGGGAAAGTCGTTAAGTATAATCGTGCTAGTAAATGATTTAGAAAAGAAAATTATTATTGAAAGTTTTGATGTAAATCAAGGGTGCGGCATAGTCTAAGGTCGCAGAAGTGTTAAAGTATCGAGTAAAAAGAAAAGCGTTATAAAACAGAGACATTTTATTAATAACCAATCGAATAAACGGTACACAACATAGAGTAATTATTGATAATTTTAATGTTAAAGCTAAAACCGTGATTGTGTTACTAAGCTACCGTGTCTACCGACAAACATATGGAGAATTTATATTGAAACAAATTTTAGTTAGAGAAAGTTTTAACGTTAAGTAATACAGTCGGATTCGGTTACGTTTGGTTATGTAATTACGTATATTATACACAAGGGTGCGGTAGAGCCTTAGGTTAGCTAAAGTTTTATTTCGGTTTAGTTACGGTTTGTAAGAGTTGCGGCAGAGCCTTATGTTTGAAAAATACCGGTAGAAACAGTTATATCATACGCATGGGATGCGGCAGAGCCTTACGTTGAGTTGAGTGAATTTTATATTAATAACCATTGCGGAGAAATTCCGTTGCGGAGAAATTGCTCTAATCACGACGGTGCTGAATAGCTGCCTGCGTGTACGAAATATATTTTAGA
Source organism: Philaenus spumarius (assembly GCA_018207615.1). NCBI lineage: Eukaryota > Metazoa > Arthropoda > Insecta > Hemiptera > Aphrophoridae > Philaenus > Philaenus spumarius. Next base: position 54,414 of record JAGFPH010006540.1, on the reverse strand, counting down.
ATTCGTTTGCACCTAAGCCTCCGTTAAAAACATTAACATTTCCGTTTTTTCGAAATTTTGTTGCAAAATTTGGGGGAGAGGTGACCCCCGGGGTTGAGTTAGACCGAATACAACTTGTTTTACTTTTTAGAAACATTACGTTATATTTTGGTCGGTTATGTAGTTACGTATATCATACGCATGGGTTACGGCCGAGCCTAATGTTAGCCTAAATATTAATTTTTACTAAGTTCGGATTGGACTTGGGCTGAGCCTTACGTTTGGGTTAGCTTGGTTTTCCGTACAATATAACACATTTTATAAAAATAATTCGGGTTACAGCGAAGCCTAAGCTCGGTCAAGCCCGGCGTTTTGGTTCGGGTAAGACTGTTAGAAACAGTGTATATCATACGCACGGGGTGCGGGAGCGCCTATGGTTAGCCTAAGTGCGGTTTGCAAGGATGCGGCAGAGCCTAATTTTGGCCAAAATTCTAAGTGCCCTTCGATTGAACTCGGGCAGAACCTTACGTTCGGGTTAGCTCGGTTTTGCATACATTAAAACACATTCATAAAAATAATTCGGGGGTACAGCGAAGCCTAAGCTCGGTCAAGTCCGTCGTTTTGGTTCGGGTAAGACCGGTAGAAATATATTACAAGGGGTTGCGGCAACGCCTATGGTTAGTCTAAGCTTTATTTCGCCTAAGTACGAATTTCGGGGGTTGCGGCAGAGCCTTACGTTCGGAAAATACCGGTTTGCAAGTCTTTATTTTGACTAAGTCCGATTCGGGTTTACTCGGGGGCATTCGGTAGTGTTCGGGTTTATATAATGCAATTTATACTATATTACAAGGGTACTATAACAATTTAAAGCTCTTAATTTCTCTAAGTGACCTTCGGTCGGATTCGGGAACGATCGGTAATGTTTGGGGTGTTATAATACAATTTATACTATATTACAACGACACTATAACACCGTGCACCTGATGCAAGGTTGCTGACGGATGGTAAACTTATATACTTCACAAAACAGTAGATTCTCAACAGAGTCGGCCTAGCTTAACCGCTAGCGCTGCGGACTCGGGTCATGGTGATACCCGGTTCGACTCTCGGCGACACCCAAACTTTTTTCAAAGCAAAAAATTAAATTAAATTAAATATTAATTATTACAAAACAAGATGGCTGCCAAAAAAAAAGATGGCGGCTCAAAATTCCCCAAAATCTTTAAAAATCCAAAATCCCCAAAATTCCCCAAAATTCCCAAAATCCCCAAAAATTCCAAAAAATCAAAAATCTTCAAAAATCCAAAAATGTTAGGACCCCCAAAAAAAAAACCCAAAATCCAAAATTCCCAAAAAAATGGCTTAGGTTAGGACCCAAAAAAAGGGGGCGTGGCTTGGGTTAGGAACCAAAAAGACCCAAAAAAACACCCAAAAAAAAAGGGGCGTGGCTTGGGTTAGGAACCAAAAAGACCCAAAAAAACACCCAAAAAAAGGGGGCGTGGCCCAAGGTCAATGACCTTCCCCCACTCCATTTTACGCCATATCACCGCGGACTCTACTCTTGACATTTCTTCTGCAACCTTTGCCCACAGTTTGCGTTGAATGTCTCGCGAATGGTAACCTTTATCTCTCATATCCCACAATGTTATTTTTTCTTGAACAGCAATAATTAATTTCTCACATTCCATGTTCACCACAAAAATTGACAGTAGATGTGCATACGTACAAGCGACTACAAGCGACCAATCCCATCTCGATAGGTTCGGTCGCTGGTCGCTCGTATAGATAGTACCATTTAGGATGGCGCGTGGTTTGCGCAGAAGCAGTAATGCCCTTCTCCCTCCAATACCAGTCTTTGTCGTTTTGTAAGAAAAATACAGTCTGTGTCAAATCCATCGATTAGAGGGCCGCCGAGCAATTTTTAGTATTGGACGCGCTTTCAATTACAAGCTTCTGCACAGTACTAGGATTATTTAAATAGGAAAAATTTTATATATTTGTAATATGCGTGATATGTTGCAACTAACAGTATAAATATCTTCCAGTATAGGCCTAGTAAATGTTCGGAATTTATACAATAAGAAATACTTCGATTTTTTTAATCAGGACATGAAAAAGTAGTAAAGCGTAAACTTTTTATATTTTTAGGGTAGAAAGAAACTTCCAGCAGGCAAAGTTGTAGAAAATTAGTTGATCTACATATTTTATTTCAAACATTTTTCAGTCAGATGTTTGGTTTGTCCACAAATCGCTTGCAAATAAGTGCAACCAATATTATCAGGTAATAGCCTAATGTAAACATATTGTTTTTTTCTTTTTCTTATATCTATAGTTAATTTATAATAATTAACTGAATTGTAGAGCAGGACAGTTAATAATTTAATGTAATGTAAATATATTGTTTTTTTTTTATATCTATACTAAATTCATAAGAAACTACTTGAAGAGTTGGACAGTAAATTATTTAATGTAATGTAAATATATACTATTTTTCTATTTACTTATATCTATAGTAAATTTATAATAAACAACTTTATAAGTTATAAAATAGCATTTAATTTAAATCGTATTTTAAGCGTGTTTAGTATATGTTTTATTTAAAATGTCTCGATAACATAAAGTAAATACTGTAAGTCGACATAACTAGGGTTGACTGTACAATGCTCCGCCTAAACTTAGGAGGGGAAGTGTGGTGGGATAGGTACACTGTCTCACTCGCACTACCCGCCCTAGGCGTCATCCTATATGATTTTATCTATAGTCGCCAGTTGTCGCGTGCCCAAGGTCGCTTGCAATGGACGCAGTGTTTGTTGGTTCTGTGGTTTGGGATCAGTCGCGCGTATACGGCCGTATACGCGCGACTTATAAGTCGCTCAAATACGCTTCCAATGGACGACTGACCTAAGCTTAAACAATTCTCACGCCAGCTGTGATGGTAGGTTGTATTCAACAGCTGTTGTTATTTAGCTGACTGATCAGATAGAATTATTCCAACTTCAAATTAAAATGCATTAATTAAAGAGACCTTATTTCTATACGATATTACTGAATTCACATGATCTCCACTCATCTTGGCTGTACAACAAGACGATATTTTTACAGCCATAGAATATACACATTTTGATCAATACACGCTAAATATGTTTTAATATTGTGTGAATCAAAAGGCCTTTATGTTGTTTTAATCTGTAAAACCCAGAATCAAACAAATATTTTATCTTTTACGATGTGAATAAAAACTATTTCTACTTTATATTATATATATGTTATCATTTTAGTTGTATACATCATATTAAGTTGAAGTCATTACAACAAGGTTGAATACAGTGTAAGTCGGTGTAGCTAGTCACCAAGATGTTTCAATAAGATTCCTAAACTACATTGTATAGTACGTTCGGAGTTGGTTTATGTTCTGGAACAACAATTTATATAAATTAATGGTCTAAATTTGTATCATAATGTTGAATTAGGGAAGGATACAATTATTTATGTTTTTGTAATACAGTTCCCAAACATATCATAATAACCTATGTATATAATGATTTTAAAGTACGTGATAAATGGTGCTGTTTGCAGTGGGCATGGTCTTACAATCTGTTCCAAAAAGCCGTTTTTAGCTCAGTTGCTGGTGTTCAGTTTATGTGCTTTACGCTACTCCCTCATTTATTACATTTAAATAACTAACATAAGGTAAAGAAGTCAAACAAAAAAGACAATGTCAAGAATTTAACCGCTGTATAAGTTTATTTTTCACTACTGAGACCACTCAATAAAACATGTTGCATGACAACTTAATTTAAAACTAAAAAATGTATTTAACTACATGCAACTGAATAAGATAGATGAAATGTTACCCCATTTTGCCTTACGTATAGAGAGTTATAAGTATGTACATCTCATTAAACAATGGCAGTACCTTAAGTAGCTCGTAATTGAAAAGCTTCTCTTGTCGGGAAACAAGACATGTTACATGTATAACTTAGTGATAAGCATCGAGGTTAAACAACTACCTCAGTTGAGTTTACGTGCTTTATATTACTCCCTCCTTCATTGCATTACTATAACTAATAAAAGCAAAAAAATACAATTTAAAGATTTTAACCGCTTTAGAGTTTTAGTTCTCGCTACTTAGACCACACAATAAAACAAGTTGTGTTGAATTTAAAACTAAAAACGAATTTAACTACATTAAACTGTATAGGATAGATGAAATTTTATCTCATTTTGTCTTAAGTATAAAGAGTTATAAGAATGTACATCTCAGTTAAACAATGCTGTTCATAATGAAGTAGCTTAGGTAGCTCGTAATTAAAAGCTTCTTGTTGGGAAACATGTATAACTTAGTGATAAGCATCACAGTTAAACTAGCACCATATTTATAATTTAAATACGTGAAACATTAGGTCTACCACTTATACACAGAGTTTCACATTTCTAACGTAATCTTGTGTAACCTTCTTATATTTCTTGAGGTAATCCAACTAGATATTAAATTTGGTAAAATCAAAGTAAATAAGTTATACCAACATAATGTTGCACAATGCATCTCAATAAGGAATATCATTAATATTGTAATCATATTTGCAAGATGCAGTTTGTTGGTAGGCCTATATAGGTTTCAGATTAAATGTCAAAGAAGAATACATCTTGGCACTACTTTTTTTATCTGAATTTTGCTTTAACAAGAATGCCTTATACATTCTCAGTTCATTTTGCTTATTTGTCAATACCAAAAAGATTGTGCTAGAGCCGTACTTTATGACCACACTTTTGTAATAAATACCAATAAGAGTGTTTAATACCAGGACGAAATAGTGCAACACTCTAGGACGTAATCTGTAGTTTTACGTAACATTTACAGAAGAATGTTGCTCATAACTGGTCTAATTTGCGTGAAATGATTTATGAACATTAAAACTGTAGTTTGTAGATTACAAAATTGTAAATTAAAAGTGTTTCATAAACAAGGCAAACACATATGTAGGATTATGCCTACCGTGGATAAATGTTGTTTTAGTATTTTTTGCCAAAATTAATTAATTTAACATTTAGTCTCTTATGTGTTACATTTAAAAGTTTTAAGTGGGAATGCAATATCAGAAAGGTACATTTACTTCAACGGCTTGCATCGACATAGCAATGCAACCAATCTGAAGTTAAAACGGACCACACTATAAGGGAGAATAAGAACATTCTTTGTTAAACCAAGACTGCAAATATTTGTATACAATGCCCTTACATGGATTTAGTGTGTCATTGTTTGGACTTGTTAGCAAGTTGATCTTGTGAATGTATCTTTTAATGTCAACTGTCACAAATCTTTAAGTCAACACTTACGTCAAATCTTATCTGTCAAACAATAACTCGCTATTCAGAAGTCAATACTTAACAATCAGGTAAATGTGATACATTTTGTAAATATAAAATACATTTAACTTCCCTTTTTATATACAGCGTAGGGCTTGTTTATTTTGACAGCAACTTCTAATAAATACTGTTATTTATATTGTCTTGAATAAAGTTAGTTTGACCATTTTCCTAATACTGTTTCGTCCTTATTGTCTCAGAGCCAATTCGTCTTCTCCGCACACAGTCAGCTACTGGCAATACCTTGACTACGTGATTTCATGTTTTCAATTTATTTTCTTCTTCGTCTTTCCTTGTTACCATCTCCATTGCTTTTAATCTATATTTAGCCAACAATTTAGTAGAGCTAAACAAACAAATTTCTACGTTTTTTGTAATTTATTATTTTATCTAAAATGTTGGTAAAATGAAATATTTATTTTAAACAATTACAGAAATCAGTCAACGCGTTAATTATAAACTAGATTAGAACTAAACTAAACTAAATAACGTAGCGATGATTGATTGCTTTGATGTACGATTTCAATGCACAAACATCATAACACTATTTATAAAGTTATTTCCATATGTACATTTTAGTATTCTAAAACTCAAAGCCGAAAATAAATTAAAAACAAATTTTGTTTTCCAACGATCGATCCTACCCTGTTTGTATAAATTTGGTAGGGTTAAATATATCATTAAAATTAATTGGGATAGCAATGTTCAGGTTTGGTAAAAATACTGAAATTTACAAACAATATAAAATAAAAATAAATAGTTATATAAAATTATATGTTTGTCCTTTTTAAGTGTTGTCTAAACAAAACCATAGCTAAACTGATTGTAAATGTTCATTGTTGGTGTAATAATCAGATGATTACCCTAACATTTTCACTATAGTGGATTCCATACTTTACAATTATTATTATTGTATTTAACATTTTTAGGTTAGGTTTATGTTTAGGAGTGTATTCCGAAGTTAGGTAATTATTAACCTCATTTATTAATTTTTAACTGTGTTAATTCAGGAACATTAATGTAGAAATAAATGTAACTTTTTTTTACCATCTTAAGTTATAATTTTAAGTCTAAACCTTTAAAAAAATATTGTGTATGAAGGTATTAAGAAAGCTGGCGTGGTGTTTGAAGAAAACAGAGTTCAATCTTTGTACAACCTAATACGAGACGAAGTTAATTATTTAAGGCAAGGATACATTCTTAATCCCATTTAGTCACTGCTTCATGTTATAAGTCACATTATCATAAACATTTTAAACAAGAATATGGTAATGAGCAATAAGGATAGTCACAAACCACTATCACTTCCCTTTAAAATACGTTAAGACAGTAACTAAATTTCATATTTACTGTTACTTAATTTTTCATATGCATGTTTCAGTTCTGGAATAATATATAAGAAAAAAAAAAAATATTACGACCACAAATTGTACACAGTATTTATAAAAAAAAACTAAAAAATAAAGATGTAGGCTATGACACTAACAAATAAGAAGTTAGATTGTTTAAACTTTCATATACTTGGTGCCGTTATTAATAAATCCTTTAAAATAATAAGGATGTAGTTTACAACATCAAAAATACTGCAGATACTTGGTGCCGTTATTAATAAATCCTTTAAAATAATAAGGATGTAGTTTACAACATAAAAAATACTGCAGATACTTGGTGCCGTTATTAATAAATCATTTAAAATAATAAGGATCTAGTTTACAACATAAAAAATACTGCAGATACTTGGTGCCATTATTAATAAATCCTTTAAAATAATAAGAATGTAGTTGTCAAAATAAAAAAATACTGCAGATACTTGGTGCCGTTATTAATAAATCCGTTAAAATAATAAGGATGTAGTTGACAACATAAAAAATACTGCTGATACTTGGTGCCGTTATTAATAAAGCCATTAAATTAATAAGGATGTAGTTGAAAACATAAAAACTACTGCAGATACTTGGTGCCGTTATAATAAATCCTTTAAAATAATAAGGATGTTGTTGACAACATAAAAAATACTGCAGATACTTGGTGCCGTTATTAATAAATCCTTTGAAATAATAAGGATGTAGTTGACAACATAAAAAATACTGCAAATATTTCGTGCCGTTATTAATAAATCCTTTAAAATAATAAGGATGTAGTTGACAACAAAAAAAAAATACTGCTAATACTTTTTGCCGTTTTTACTGTAATTATTATTTTAAAATATTAAAGATATAGACGTTAACAATAAGAAATATTAAGATCGATTGTTTTAACCTTTACACATTTGTTGCCGTTATAATCCATAGATTTGTATTCAGAAAAATGATTCATGATACGTTTTTATGTAAAATACATATCAATAGATTTGATATGTTTACAAATAAACGGTTGCGTGTATAGCGTGTATAGCAATAGTTTTCCTACAGTTAGGTTTGTGGAAGTTTCAAAATGCTTTATATTAAGTTTGCTTTATGTCCATTCTATTCTCGTACAGTATTTCAATTAGATCATATCCTACGTAAATCTTTGGTCCTATAAATTTACTTAACGTCACATAATTGTAAATTTATTTACAAATAAACTCCAAAACGTCAGAATGTGCAGACATCAAATATTTCAAATAAATAATATCATACAAAATTCTTCACTTTGTACACGAGTAAATTGCAGGGGTTTATCATCATTAACTTTTATAAAGGCAACAATAAAAACACCCCTTAACAGTGCTGACATCATTATTTTATTTCTTTAATTTGATAGGGGGCTTTGAAGGGCAAATATGCTTACAAGTTCAATACTTTACGTATTTTTTGGAAATTATTTTTGAATGATATAATATTTTCAAAATACATAGTAGTTCAGCTCCCGACAAATAGATTTCTGTCATACATATAAACATATATAAACCACAATACTTGTTATACTTGTCAAATTGAATAATCATAATATTAGTATGGAGAATGCCATGAATAGTAGTCGTGGAATTAAATGGTAGATAGACAAAATGTTGTATCAAAAAATTATCTCTTCATATTTTGTTTTAGATCATGCTCGTTTTATACCTCTCCCAGTTAGTAATATTAAAATCTTTCGATGTTGGTAAATTTATTCATTTTCAAATTTCAGTATTATTTATTACACTTTCAGTGCTACTGCACAGGAGGGTCTTCTTATGAATGACTAGAAGATGGCGCCCAATTTGAATGATCGTAAGTTGCTTTGTAGAAAATAATTTCCTACAATTTTACAATACTAGACCTGGAGTCGTACAAGGGTTCCTATCAACAACTCAGGTAAAACAAATACCTCTAGACAACGACTAAACTTCCTCTTTTCCAATGTAAAGTAAATGGGACATGAGTGGTTAAAACCGTGCCAGTCACGGGGAAGAACACGTTTTGCAGATTTAGCTACGCTCAGCACTGAAAGTGTTATAAAACACACTCGTATATAATTATTGCTTTTTAAAAAGCTTAGTCTACAGTCTAGTTTATTCAGCATTGTGTTTTACTCAAGTTTCATTTTAAATATAGATTGGTATTTTTTTTAGTGAAAGAATTAAAAACAGCCCTTGTAATATAATATGTGTAACTCTTAAGTATCACTGAGTCTTTGTTGGTCACATTTATTTTGTTAATTTTATAAATAACACATTCAAACAATATATATTTTTGTAAGAAGTACAGTACTAGCGAACTTAAATGAAGCGATGGATTAAAAATTACCAACTAAATCTTGAAACAAGAAAGTGCAAATTTTCTATACACAAAACACTAAACACAAGTAGTTATTTGAAGAAAAAAATACTTATAACGCTGTTATACTGTTACTTGCCTCCGACTAAGGGCAAGTACCTTCAATCATTTGTATAGTTATGTTTGTGTATTTATGATTCCAGTTTTTATGATGAAACGTTTTGCCAAACCATTTGACTTTCAAAAGTGTCCAAGTTTCCACTTAGATTTACGTCCTAAATGAAATGTAACTTAGTATAGTATGTAGATAAGTAAATTTACTTTTACTTTATTGGTTTAAATATTGTGATGGTTTTGTTAAGGTAGGACGTCTGTTTAGTAGGCTACTTTCATTAATGTTTCACTCCATGTTGTCACTGTGCTCGTATATTTTAAACAAACGCACAAGTTCAAAATTAGATTTTGAGGTTCGTTTTGAACCTGCTTCCGTCCACCTATATTACAATTTTTAAATCTCTGTGTACATTTTATCTAAAATAATGGGAGTTGCCTCATTGTATCCCTTAGGTGCAAGTAATTGGTCTGCAATTGGTAATTGTTTCCTGTATATCACATAAGAATAATAATATGTACTAAATTTCACATCACATGTTTAATTTTTCTACGTAACGTAAGAAATAAATGTGTTAAATTTAAGCTCTGTAGTTTCAAATAAAGTATAATCTATCTATATATATATATAAAAATGAATTGCTGTTCGTTAGTCTCGCTAAAACTCGAGAACGGCTGGACCGATTTGGCTAATTTTGGTCTTAAAATGTTTGAAGTAGTTCATAGAAGGTTTATACGTAAAGAAAATTTTGAAAAGTTTCCCGAAAAAGTTTCAAATTTGGAAGAAACCCAACAGCCTTTACTGTATGAACTCAAAACCATAGCTTACAAAAACAGCTGTTCGTATAAAAAGCTTAGCAACACGTTATATTTTTTGTTTACAATCATTACCATAGCAACATTATTTAGCAAATTTATAATCACTTTAATACTCTTCAAAACTAACAGCTTTTTAAGGTTAGATTGAAAAACTATAAACAAACTCAAGGAAAAATCAACGAAAAATGCTTACAGAATTATAATTCAACTCAAACAATGGTTATTAAATATCTATATAGGCCTACTTAGAGATATGCTGTTTAAATATTGTTTATATAAAATATATCATAACTATGAATTTTGTAATACTTTTCAAAACATATTTTCGCTATTAATAATAATAATAACAAACAAATTATTTGACACCATGCATAACCATAAACATACACGAGTTTAAACATATTATATTGAAAACTAAACAAACAATCTGAATTAAACTAAATGCCATTAAAATATCACATTCGTAGCTTTATTTTGATATATAATTGTATATTTAAATACTAAACAATATCTTATACTAATTAGGCCTATACATTTAAAATTACAAACTCTGAACCAGTTTGTTACATCCTAAATTAACGCGGATATTACAAAGTGATTCAAATATCTTTTCTACGACCCCCAGCTAATTTAAACCCTCGCTAAGAAAGGGTTAAAAGAAATTCGAAATTTTAGGGTGGTTTGGGGGGGGGGGTCAAAGTTACTAAAAATCCCTATAAGAACGAATTGGAATTAAATTTGGTACATAGCTTCCTTTTAGGCTGTAGGTGCTCGCAACATTGTCAATGAAATTAAGTGAAAGTCAAAATTATTAAAAACAATAAATTAAAACGATATATTTAAAGCTTTTTAATGTTAGATAGTAGTTTACAGGAATACAATTTTCAGTGCTTTCTTAAATAGCGTAGCCTTTTTTTCATGACCACACTACGATACGCACGGGTATTCAAAGAACACTTAAAAAGAATACAATTACGTCAAAAAGTCTGATAATACTAACAACCACGGGCAACGCCGTACGGGTTAGCTAGTAATTAATATTTATTGTTTTAGTTTTGGGGTTTTTATTTTTTTTTCCAAATTTGGTTCCAATAATTGAAATGCTGGTACATTATTTTTATAATCTTTATTATTTACTACTTAGGAAACTAATTTACCAAACAACCAATTTGGAAAGTATACACATTTATTTATAATGTACCATTACCATTGCAACCTATTTTATTTGCTAACGATGATACAGCTGATTGGATAAACCAGTATAAACGAATAGACTCGATTTTAGTTTAAACTAGCTGACCCGTACGGCGTTGCCCGTGGTGGTTGGTATTTTCAGACTATTTAACGTAATTTTATTCTTTTTTAGTGTTCAGCCAGTGAGTGGTATATGGCTTTTATATATATAGATCTTAAATAATAAAAGCACTATTGTCATAATAATAAAAGATCTGAAACTATGATTTTAGTAACTTTGATCCCCCAAAACCCCCCTAAAATTTCGATTTTTCATACCCTTTTTTAGTGAGCACCTATGGCCCTAGAGGAAGCTACATACCAAATTTCATTCCAATCCGTTCGGTAGTTTTGAAGAAATCGTGATTTAATAACTTTGATCCCCAAACCCCCTAATATTTCTAATTTTTTCAAACCCTTACTTAGTGAGCACCTGTGGCCCTAGAGGAAGCTACATACCAAATTTCATTCCAATCCATTCGGTAGTTTTAAAGAAGTCGTTTTTTAATAACTTTGATCCCCCAAACCACCCCTAAAATTTTAAATTTTTTCAAACCCTTTCTTATTGATCACCTATGGCCGTAGAGGAAGCTACATACCAAATTTCATTCCAATCCATTTGTTAGTTTTGAAGAAGTCGTTTTTTAATAACTTTTATCCCTCCCAAACACCCCCTAAAATTTCGAATTTTTTCAAACCCTTTCTTAGTGAGCACCTATGGCCCTAGAGGAAGCTATATACCAAATTTCATTCCAATCCGTTCGGTAGTTTTGAAGAAGTCATTTTTTAATAACTTTGATCCCCCCCAAACCCCCCCTAAAATTTCGAATTTTTCAAACCCTTTCTTAGTGAGCACCTATGGCCCTAGAGGAAGCTATACATAAAAAATACTGCAGATACTTGGTGCCGTTATTAATAAATCCTTTA